>ML258305.1:3424-14351 GCA_005239495.1 Nicotiana undulata | reverse complement strand
AGGGAATGCCTGAGGGCATCTGTTATGAGAAATGATTTTGGCCCGAGGGGCACTTTTATGATGATTTTACTATGTTTCAAACTATGATTCACTTCGTTTTCAAACTAAGTCTTATTGAGGATTTCACTGAGATATATTGATATATACTTGTTTTCAAGGGATATCTGAAAACTGATTTTGAACTTATGAATTTGCTGAACACTACTTGGTGACTTGATGTTTTACTAGTTGTGGTGAATGGTGTATCTATTTGTGTGCTTTATATTTCTCAGACTGTGATTTCTTTTCATTACTACTGAGTTGGCGTACTCATAAAGACTCCTTGTGCCTCTGTGCACAGATCCATGTACCGATTTGGAGCAGTAGCTACCTCATTCTTTAGCAGCAGTCACGGGATTTCGAGGTAGCTGTCTAGCGTCCACAACTTCTCTATTTCCCCTCATTTTTTAGCTTTAGCACTTGATTCCGAGATATACATTATAGTTTTAGCAGAGTTAGATTTATTTATTCGTAGATACTCATGACTATTGCCTCCGGTTCTTTGGAGGTGGTTTAGAATATTATGGGGACGCTAAGAATTATTTATATTATTTATGTTATGGTTGCTTGCTGATTATTTAATTGTGAACTGTTATGATTGAACAAAAGCGTAGTAAAGTGATGGTCGGCTAGCCTAGTTCCACGATAGGCGCCATCACGGCATGTTAGGATTTGGGGTCGTGACAAGTTGGTATCAGAGCACTAGGTTACATAGGACTCAACGGTCATGAGCAGGTTTAGTAGAGTCTTGCGGATTGGTACGGAGACGTCTGTACTTATCTTGGAGAGGCAGCAGAACCCTTGGGAAACATTCCACATTCTTGAATTCTTGTCGTGCGAATCCGTTTCATTCTTCCAAAAGGCGTAACTCTTTGAGTTCCTTTCATGTATTCGAATGCGCACGCGATCGCTTGGCATCAGTTGTGCATCGATGGTTGTGACTTCCATAGATAAGATGTGATTTTTAGCATGTTGATAATGGGCCATTCTGGAGGACTTGAGGTCGGATTTTTATCTGTGGCTTGAGTGTTTAGATTTTGATTGTCTGTGAGCCGTGCATTTGGGACTTATATGACCATTTGTGTTCTTATTGATGGGATTTGGTGACTAGATGACTTCATGGTGAGTGTGATATGATGGTTAGATGTGTACAGGTTGTTTGAGTTTGAACAAAATGAATTGGCAGGAGATGTAGCAAGAACCATTGAGTATTTGACTTATGTCTTGAGTTAGAATATGACCTCGAGTTGTGAGTGTATTGAAGGACCTCTCGTATAGCTTATGGAGTAAAGTGGATTTTTCTATTATGTTCTGAGTTTCTGGTGGTGTCCTTTGGGCTGATCGATGCCCTAGCAGCATTCATGTATTTGATTAACGGTGTGTTTCAGCCGTGTTGGCACTTCTTTATTATTGTATTCATTGAGGGAATCCTGGCGTACTCTCGTAGCCAGAGGTAGCATACTCAGCAGTTGAGGATGGTATTATAAGGATTCAGGGAGGAGAATCTCTATGAAAAGTTCTCCAAGTGTGAGTTTCGGCTCAGTTCAATAGCATTCGTGGGACACGTGGTGTCCATCGAGGGTACCCATCTGGTCAGACAAGTGTGGGAAGATCTTCCAGAAGCTCAAGAATTCCTTGGCCACAACCCCAGTGTTAGTATTGCCATCAGCTTCAGGTTCTTATACCGCTTAATGGGATGTCTCGAGGGCAGGCAGTGGTTGTGTTCTAATGTAGGAATGTATAATAATTTCGTGATGGCTATGATTTTTGGAAGTGTATAGGGAGATAACATTTTGAGATTAAGCAGGTAGGGGTATCTCCTGCGAGTTGTCTTGAGGTGTGTGACCCTTATGCTTATCTGTAGCAAGTTCTTTTCTACTAGTAAATGATGTATGTTGTAAATTGAGTTTAGCTCGCTTGTGGGAGTTGGCATGATCATTACAATGGCTAATTCAAGATTTGCATACGAGTTGAGGGTTAGATGGTTTGGGTCATATGTGCGTATAAAGGATTTAGTTGAATCCCAACATAGTATGGTGGCAGTGATAATGTGTGGGCATCGTGAGTTATTGTTTGTCTTGATCTTTGGCTTTGAGCCAGGTGGGGGAGTCCGCTAATGATAAGTTCATTATAAGATTATGTGTTGTATTGGTTTCTATTTGAGGTATGTTGGTGAATCAGTTATGACCTACAGAGGTGGAGTCTGGGAATGACTCGAGTGATGGAAATTTCTTCGATACAAGTTGTAATGTACTTTACGAATAGTGGAATTCATTGAATGATGGAGTTGTACTGGTAAGTGTAGAACGTGCAATGTATGAGTGTGCTTGTTGCTTCCAGGGTGTGGATTACTTTCCTTGTATGTGGTTTGCAAAATGGGGTCAGGTCGTTCGGTCTATTTTATCAGTTTAATTGAGAATTGCGCAGAGTGGGTGACTCTCGAGAATGGTTCGGATGCTTCAAGGTTATATGTAATGATTGGAAGTCTTCGAGGTGTGAAATTGGCTAGAACTGAGATTTATGTAGGAGGGTGTAAAACATTATCATAGATTCTTCATATCAGTATCTGGGAGGTGAATGTGATGACTTTAGATTCGCATGAATTCTCTTCAGGGTAAGAATTTAATGTGGTGCTTTGGGGATATTTGAGAGAGTATTCAGCTGCTTATGAGCGTTAGACGGTATATCTTTATGCTCGAGTTTCGTGTGGCGAGTCTGGATGGAGAATTGCAGTATTAGGGCAAGAAGGAGTATCAATTCGAAGGTAAGTCAAGAAGAAGCTTGGATAAATAGCGCGGCTTGGTGGTAGGTCGGATCGGCATGATAAAGGATGTTACTAGTTTCTTGAGTATGAGGTAAAGAGCTCTTACAGGTGCTTCATGGAAATGTTTTTGAGTTTTGGCGACCTGCGTAACCTGGTTGAGTAAGAAGGATTCAGTCCTGACGGTTGGTGTGGTAAAAAGGTGATTCAGAAAGTCATTGATGGTTTCTACCACGGTCAGAGATGTATATTTTCTACTAGCGTGAGGTGTAGGTGATGTATAGTGATTTCACTTCTAAATGGGATCAAATGAAAAGTTCTTGGCTAGTTGGGTACATAGTTATTTGTGGATAGGAAGGGAGCATGAAGATTGCATGGCGTATGCGGTATTTTGTGTATAGTGGAGAGTGGCATATGTGATGTCACAGTTCAGTTTTGGAAGGAAGGTCAGAACTGGCAGTTTCATATGACTAGGTAGGTGATACCACCATTGGGTGGCTTGATGAGGGTATACATTCCAGAAAGGGAAATGTGTTTGAATAAGGGTGCTTCATTGGTGTCACGACGCTCTCTTGTTGGATCGACTGTTGATATTCGAGTTTGCTCGGGGGCACAAAATAATTTTAGGGGTATCCCTCGCGGAATGATAAAGCATTAGAGGTGTTATATATTGAGTGGTGTAATTGGGATTGGATATGGTGATTTGTGCGCTTCATGGACTACGAGACTGAGAGTTCTCATAAACAGATTTTTTTTTGTAGTTGTGAACTACGAGGATGCGAGCAAAGCTAGTCAAGTGTTGGTATATTCCCTGCTTCAGTCGCTATGAACTTTCAGAGAGTTATCTACATGTTGTGGGTGACCAGAGTTGGCATAGAGTTATTGGTAGGCCAGTATGGGTGTGTGTTCTGCACCGAGTCGGAGTTGTTAACTCCAAATTGCTATTGTTGAGAGATATGCCATTTGATTGTCATTGAGCTTATCCGTGTTTTGAAGTGATCTATGAATTACCTTTCGATGTTTCGAGGAGTTGTGATCGTTGGTTATATATATGCATAAGGTGTAGTCCTATCGGGGCTTTAAAGCGAGCTTTGAGTAAGGTAAGTAATTGGGTGTTGCAGGGTTGAGACGTGTTGGTCATATTATTTCTGGTTCGGGTGGCATGGTATCGTCCGATTTCCCCGTGGTTATGGAAATGCACTTTGAGTAATTGATGTCAAATTTTGCATGGTTATTGATTTTGAGCAAGGTGGCTTGGAGTATTTCATGTTGTCCAGCGGTTGGATGGGATCGCACGTTGTAGCATAGTTAAGTAGAGGGATGATCCTTGGTGTAGGAATTGTGTGATATGGTTCCACGATGTGTATCAGGCTTTTAGCATGATGTGGTAATGGCAAGAGTAATGACAGGATAGTCCTCTCGTGTAAGTCTTCTCTATTTTATGAATTGAGCCCTTAGGATGTTGTTATTGAGTGCACGAGTTGCACAAAATATGGCTATAGATGGTATTGATGCTGAGCGGGCGAATGGTTGCTAGTTTAAACGTGTTTCTTTCATCATCGGCAATATCTGGAAGTGTTAGAGCAAGGCATGGTTTGATAAGAGGGTATGTACCAGTATTGAGTTGTTTGAACAACTATTGTGGTTAGGAGTTATCGCTATATGTGGTCGAGTCATGCGATATATTCTGTGAATTCATCTTGTGTTGCGGATATGGCTTGATACGGCGTGGTCAGACTATTTCATCTTATAGTCGTGGGAATTTGATCTTGCAGATTATTTAAGAAGTGGAAACATGGTTCCAAGGTTTATGGGTCAGGATTTGATTTCGAAACTTCATCTGTGTGGTGCTATCGGACCTCTATGGGTCAGGATAACAAGAAAATCATCTCTGAATATATGCATGGTAGGTTACACGACAATTTTGGTGGTTTTTGGAACAACTCTACGCACGTTCGAGGACGAACGTGTGTTTAAGTGGGGGAGAATGTAACGACCCGGTCTGTCGTTACGTGAAACCTGCATTATAATTGTTGTTATTGACTTATTATAGATTGGTTATTCTGTTATTAATGTGTTAGAGTTGATAGGCTTGGAAACGGAATGGTTAAATGAGAATTCAGGCACTTAGTCCTTAAGAATAGCCTTAAAATGGGAAAAGTCAACTAAGAGTTAACTTATTGGTAAACGACCTCGGAATGCGGATTATTATGGCTCGGATAGATTCGTTAGGTGATTTTGGATTTAGGCGTATGTTCAGAATATTTTTGTGATGTCCAGTGTAAAATTAGGCTTGAATTGACGAAAGTGGGAGATTTAGACGTTCTTAGGCTTGAATTCGACGTAAATTTGGTGTTTTGGTGTTGTTTTGAGTGTTCCGAATGTTCGACTAAGTTCAAGTTATGTAATGGGACTTGTTATTATGTTCGTACGGGGTCCCAAGGAGCTCGGGTGAGTTTCGGATAGGTTTTGCTGCGTTGTGCTCGTTTTTCTTATGATTCGGCGTCGTTTCTTCAAGAATAAATGATATCATATTGAACAAATGAGCTCCGATTACTGTTTTGAATAAAGCATTAGATCCGTATTATAATTACGGACCCGTAGAAAAAAGAATCATCGAATTTGGGCATCGTATGAGATTTTATGGCCATTTTACCAAGGTTGCCCATATTTTTCAGGTTAATTACGAAATTGCCCTGACGGCATGTTAAAAACCTGCACTATTTGCAAATCTTAAAACCTACATATCACCTTCATTATAAGGTCAAATTGAGTGATTCAACAATTGATAAGAATTTCACAAGGAATCCATTGAGAGCAGTAAAACGCGTGAAAAGTATATATATAACGAGCAGTTCGAGTTTTCTTCCAATATTTGAACGGGGAGAAGCTTTTGAGGCGATTTTTAAGAGAAGAAAGCAGTGTTCTTCATAGAGGTAAGTGTCTTGACCATTAAAACTCGTTTATGGGTAATTATAGACCATAATCCCAGCCTTTAATTCATGAAAAATAGTAGAAAAATAGGATTTTGGGGCATGAGATTATGAGACCTTTAGGGGTCGATTTGAGGGGTCAAACAGACTCCGATTATGGTGTTCTTTATATGTACGGAATCGTGAGAAGATGAAGAACAACTTTTTGTAAAAATTTCTAAGTTTCGGGATGCGGAACCGGGGTCGGGCTTTGACCGATTTTGGATTTTTGAGCTAAATTTGATATCTTTCAATTGGAATCCGTTCCTTAAGCACATATTGATGATAAAAATCTGAACTTGGTAGATTTGGAGCGTTCGGAATTTGATTTAAAAGTCAAAAGCATTGCGGACTAGTTTCGGGCTAGTTTTGAGGTAAGTAATGTCTTGAAATCATGTCCTGAGTGTATGAAATCCCGGATTATGCACCCTTTTACGGATTTTGAAATGAAAAGGTGGAAACTTTGGAAACATCTTTCCTATTTAGGCGACTATTGAGTTGCGAAACCAAAATTTTAAGCTTATGCTTAATTAGTATTTATATTTTATGATATGTTTTGGGTTGTAAGCCGTGTTGGAGGCCTAGTGCCGATCTGTTTACCCCTTAGGGTACTATTTTACTGTGTTTCCTCACTTGATATGTTGTGAATGACACTCACTCCTTTCCTAATAAATTATTTTGACACTCAGAGTATTTTGATACTATTTATTGAAAAATAAAACACTGTTTTGGGTCGAGAACCCGGTTTGTTTATGGCCTAAGGGCTAATTGAAAGTGTCTGACTGAGTAATGTGAGGAGGCTTCCAGGACTTATGAGTGATGTGAAGAGGCTTCCAGGTCTTATG
Organism: Nicotiana undulata; assembly: GCA_005239495.1. Taxonomy (NCBI): domain Eukaryota; kingdom Viridiplantae; phylum Streptophyta; class Magnoliopsida; order Solanales; family Solanaceae; genus Nicotiana; species Nicotiana undulata. The sequence continues at coordinate 7,734 of ML258305.1, read as the reverse complement.
CGTGTTGTGAGGAGGCTTCCAGGACTTATGAGTGATGTGAGGAGGCTTCCAGGCCTTATGAGTGATATGAGGCGGCTTCCAGGCCTTATGAGTGATGTGAGGAGGCTTCCAGGACTCATGAGAGAGATGAGTAGGCTTCCAGGCCTTATGTTATTATTGCGCTTGGGCTGTAGGAGCCCCTCCGAAGTTTGTAACACACCCCTAGTGAGCGCCGGTACCGATTGAGTGATGATGATTTCCCGCGGGGCTGATACTGAGTGATGATTGATACTGAGTGATTGAGGGAATGCCTGAGGGCATCTGTTATGAGAAAGTATTTTAGCCCGAGGGGCACTTTTATGATGATTTTACTATGTTTCAAACTATGATTCACTTCGTTTTCAAACTAAGTCTTACTGAGGATTTCACTAAGATATATTGATATATACTTGTTTTCAAGGGATTTCTGAAAACTGATTTTGAACTTATGAATTTGTTGAACACTACTTGGTGACTTGATGTTTTACTGGTTGTGGTGAATGGTGTATCTGTTTGTGTGCTTTATATTTCTCAGACTGTGATTTCTTTTCATTACTACTGAGTTGGCGTACTCATAAAGACTCCCTGTGCCTCTGTGCACAGATCCAGGTACCGATTTGGAGCAGTAGCTGCCTCGTTCGTTTGCAGCAGACACGGGATTTCGAGGTAGCTGTCCAGCGTCCACAGCTTCTCTATTTCCCCTCCTTGTTTAGCCTTAGCACTTGATTCCGAAATCTACATTATAATTTTAGCAGAGTTAGATATTCGTAGATGCTCATGACTATTGACTCCGGTTCTTGGGAGGTGGTTTAGAATATTATGGGGACGCTAAGAATTATTTATATTATTTATGCTATGGTTGCTTGCTGATTATTTAATTGTGAACTGTTATGATTGAACAAAAGCGTAGTAAAGTGATGGTCGGCTAGCCTAGTTCCACGATAGGCACCATCACGGCCTGTTAGGATTTGGGGTCGTGACATATCAAGTGAGGAAATACAATAAAACAGTCTCCCAAGGGGTAAACAGATCGGCATTAGGCCCCAAACACAGCTTACAACCCAAAACATATCATAATATATAAATACTAATTAAGCAAAGGTTTAAAAATCGGTTTCGCAACTCAATAGTCGCCTAATAGGAAAGATGTTTCCAAAGTTTCCACCTTTGCATTTCAAAACCCGTGAAAGGGTGCATAGTCCGGGGTTTCATACCCTCAAGACAGGATTTCAAGACATTACTTACTTCAAAACTAGCCCGGAATTATTCTGCAACACGCTTGCCTCCCAAATCAACTTCCAAAGGCTCCAAATCTTTCTTGAGCTTTCCTTACCTTACTACAATATTTCAGAAATTCTAGCAACTTCAATCTATTTAGAAACATAACAAAAAGAGACTTAATTAGAAAGATATTCGTGGGTTCACCTCATGTAGGCATTTCATCAAACACTATGTGTGCACGTTTGACTACATCTCTTAACCATAGAATAAGCTCATCCCAACTACCACAATTTACCAACAAATCATTACCCCATTATTATTTAACAATTTATACTCCTAACATCACATGTGTGATCAACCATTCACACCCAACCAACAAAATTCCATCAATTAATTAACTTTAAATCTCTACAATGGGTATTCATTTAAATTGAGAATTTATGGCTTCCAATCACCATACCATGAGTTCCAATACTTGATTCATACTTATAATTCCATAATAACTCCATATATGTGAGTCTAAAGGTGAAATATTACCTCTTGTAGACCAAATCTTGAAAGGTAACTTTTGGGGTGTTCTTGAGATTTTGAAGAAATCCTTATGAGTGTATTTGAAGCCTTGACCGGATGGATGATGGAGAAGATGCCCTAGCCTTTAAAAATGACTTAAAACCTCTCTTTTCCGGTCCTTGGGGGTATTTAGAGGTCAGTTTTTAGCGCGGGCGCGCTCAGGCCACGCTAACGAGGCAGAAACTTTCCGATTAGCGCCGCGCTCTGACGCAGGTCCAGTAAAATTGTCATAACTTTCGGTATACACCTCCAAATGACAAAAGGTTTGATGATTTGGAAACTAGACTCAAATATCTTTAATTTTATAGATTTTACATCACATAAAGCCTCATATATATGTAGATATTCTCGTCCAAAGTGAGGTCTTATGCGTACACATTTGAAATTTTAATCTATTATGAAATTTTTCAACTTGACTTAGCCTTAGGGATCTTCTTAGACCCTAAACCATTTTTAATGAACCTCATACCTATTGTCATGATCAATTGATATCATTCAAATTACCAGTCTTGTTCATACCCGAATTGATATCATTAGCATCCGTCAATCTTCTTAATGGTCTTAAAACACTTAGAAATTTTCCGGGGTGTTACATTCTCCCCCACTCAAGAACATTCGTCCTCGAATGTTTTACAAGTCATGATTAGGCACGACATTATCCTCTGTTCACTTTAACCATCATCTCTTATTATTCTTGACTTCATATAGATCATAGATATTCTCCCAACATTTCAACTTTCTCAAGTCCCCAAAATTTGGCTAACTCCCAAAATTTTCAAAATTTTCTGCAGAGTCTCCCCTGAAATTGGGCCTATCCACCTGTTAGAGTAGCACCAAAACAACTCCTAACAACTTGTTCACAACCCAACAAAGCACCACAAGTATATCAATAACACTAATCTCCGCATTACAAGCCCGACATTATCACAATGATATCTTGACATGAAATGCATCATATGTATGATCATAACTACATCTCTGGTCTTAATAATTGTTCGTAAATAAATTCCAACATCATCAATAAATCTCATATTAACCACCACCTCATTTCAAAATTTTCACAATACTGACAACAGAATGTGAGGCATGAAGACCTCATGATTACTTACTCGGATTAATAAGTCACATTTAACGCCACATGGGAACTCATCTCATAAGCCAAAACTCAATGTTTACAGCACGAAAATGGCTGAATATAAACATAAAATATACAAGAATTATCAAATCAGCCTAACAGGCATGACTCCCTTTTTAATATCATCGTACGAATTAAACTTTACAAAGGGAAACTTTAAACTCATAAATATTTTACCACAAGGACCTCGTCCTTACATAACCTCCACCGCGACATGCAGCCAAGTTTAAATATTTCACATTATATAAAACAAATACAAGGATCTCTTCCTCACTCCGTATCACAAGTATGTTTCACATTGTGCCAATTGCAGTTTTCAATTTCTTTTCTTTCTTCTTCTCAATAAATTTCGTAAACATTTTTTTTTTTCATAACACATAACGAACCCTCATACCGGTAGGGCATATAATTCATAAAAATTGGAATCAATTATTCTGAAACACATTAAACCCATTGTAGTGAATAATAAACATTACTTTAACCTTAACCAAAATCCTTGGAGCTCAATTTCTAACATCCAGAATTCTTTTCAAGACCCAAATCTCACATCCACACACTATATAGGTCTGAACAAACTGTGTCAACCCATAACAATAACCCTAGATATAATCGCATAACATACTACACAACTCGTATACTCGCAACACCGTTATCGATCACCATAACTACTCAAACCAACCAAGTACTAGTAGGAAACCCCACATTAAACCGAACCTCGCTCCAAAACCTTCGTACACCATTGATAGTGAAAGAAACATTCAGGAACTCACAATACACAACACGTTCCCCATACCGGTACTAAATATCTGATTTAAACCATCAAGCACTTGAATATCCATTTCCTCCTAATCAAGCTATCATAACTAAATTCCTCTAATTCGACCAGGCCACGCAGGTCATAAAACCCAAGAATATTTCCATATTACTACAACTAGTTCAACAAAATTCTTCACAAGCTTAGGTAACACAAACCATAAAATACCTCAATTCAACTACTAAGCTCGCCTTCATTCTCGTGACAATCAATTCAACTTTCTCGACTAGAGTCAAATTCAAATCTCAACACATGCACCCTGTTAGTAGAAAAGAAACTCTCTACTCAACATTATAAGGAACACCTACGAAGATTATTCCGCATGAGATAACCCACACGGCTAACCTCAAATTGGCATCTTGTTATACCCTTTCGCAACCACAGAAATGATCTGTTTATTAGAACTCTTAGTCTCAAGGTCCATTAAGCGCACAAATTATCATATCTGATCCAAATTCCACCACTCAATATATAACACACCCCTAATAATTTATCATCCCACGAGGGATACCCCCATAATTCCTACGTTCCACCAAACAAACTTGAATATCA
>ML258304.1:0-17758 GCA_005239495.1 Nicotiana undulata | reverse complement strand
TGATCGCGGCGTCGCTCCACACGGTGAGCTGTCTTCTTGGCATTTTCCTGACAGCACCTCTGGAGCCTCCCAGTTTCATTTTTGCTCAGTCTTTTGTTCCAGACTGCGGCTTGTATATTTTGTATATGTATTTCTGCTGTTGTATCTATGTAGCCGCCCGTTGACACTGTGACACTAGTCTTGGCACACACTTGTTGTAATTATCGGGGTTGTATATGTATTGGGCCTAGTTGTGGTTCAACTTGTTTCTACGGCCCTACCCCCTGTTGTTATTGTATTCCGTATTTTCATTGTTATTGTTGTTCGTTGGCTTGCCTAAACTCGCCGTTAGGCGCCATCACGACCTGGACCGGTTTTGGTACGTGACACGATGATTGGTAGATTGATTGCAGAGGACATCTCTACCTTTGGATTTTGTGAATGATGGAAAACCGGACTACCAACAAAACCAACCACCAAAACATTTGCTTTTTTGCACACCAAACAACCTTGTTAGTTTTGAGACATTTAACATATAGGAAATCGCATGATGGGATGCCATGCACCTAACAATTAAACGCTTCTACCATGTTTTTGAACGGTTGTGTGTTTCATCCCGGCTTTTAAATATCCCTTTCCATTTTTGTCTCTCCTTCTTTTTTTTGCATATCTCAATTTTCTTTTTCTTTCTCTTTTGCTATTTTCTCTCTTTGTTTTCCTCTGTTATTTTTGTCACACTTATACTTGTTTTTTTTTTGTTGCTCACTCTCTTTTTTTTCGCTTTCTTTTTCTCTCACTCTTTGTTTTTGCTGTTTTTCGCTTTTTTCGTTATTTTTCACTCAATTTTCTTTCTCTCCTTCCTTTTCTTGTTTATTTTTTCACTCAATTTGTCTATGGCTATGATCGAATCCGATGGGGATTGCCTACGTATCATGACGTCGCATGAATCAGATCTTGCGTAGTTCGGAAAGATTGAGAATAGAGTAAATAAAGCTAACTCTTTTTCTTTCTTTTTTTTGAATTTTTGAAAGAAAAGCTTTAAAAGAAGAAAGAAAATATTTTTTGGCTCTTTTTTTTAAAATATTTTGATTCAAATGTTTGAAAGAAAGACTTCTAAAAGAAGGAAAAATATTTTTGATTTGATTTTTTCTTTAAAAATTTTGAATAAAGACTTCTAAAGAAGAAAGAAAATATTTCGGAATTTGATTTTTTTCTTGAAATTTTGTTTTTATTTTTATTTTTATTTTTGAAAGAAAAACTTCAAATGAAAAGGAAAATATTTTTGGATTTTGTTTCTGAAATTTTTTTTTAGAACTTTTGGAAGAAACACTTCTATAGAAGAAATGGAATATCTTTTTTTTTTTGGATTTTTGGTTTTCTTTTGATTTTTGGAAAAATACTTCAAGATAAAGAGAAAAAGTATTTTGGATTTTGATTTTTGATTGATATATTTTTGAAATTTTTGAGATAAAGACTTCTTAAGCAAAGAAAATGTTTTTGAATTTTTGGTTTTTTTCTAGTTTCTGGGCAAAAAACTTTTAAAAATGGTGGAATTTATTTTTTGAATGATAGGCCTCTAAAAATTCTTCTCTTTTTTTTTTTTGAACTCTGGGAATATCAAGAGTAAGAAGAAAATACTTTTTGTTGAATTTCAATCATTTTGTCATCTATTTTTTCTTTCTTTTAAGAATAAAGAAAATATTTTTGAATTTTTAATGTTGTCTCTACATTTTCAAAAGAGGGATTTTTAAAGAAAGACATATTTTTTTTTTGGAAAAATATTTCTGAAGGATATGTTTTATTTTGAGTATTGATTGATTTTATTTCCTTTTTTGTTTAATTTTTTAACATATGAAAGACTTTGGAAAGAAGGAATTTTTTTTTTTTTTTTTTGGGTTTAAAATCCTTTTCTTTTATTATTTTTTTGGGATTTTCTAAGGAGAAACTTAAAGTAAAATATTTTTGAATTTTTTGAAAATTAGGGGAAAAGGTAGAAAATATTTTTTGGTATTTTGACTTGTCTTTTTTTTTTTATGAATTGTTTTGGGTTCTAAAACTTTTATTTTTTCTTTTGTCTTTTATTTGTTTGGAATTTCCTAAGAAATACTCCTAAAGAAGGAATTAAAGGAAAATATTTTTATTTATTTTTTGGATTTTTTAAATAATGGGGTCAGGACCGATGAGGTTTGCCTACGTATCTCACATCCGGTGATAATCAGACCTGCGTAGTTCGTCCAATTTCGACATAACTAAAGAAAAAATGATTTTGACTTAATTTGAAATTTTCTTCTCATTTCGGCTCATTTACGACTATTTTGAAATTCTTTTCTCCCTATGTTTTTTCAAAAATTTTGACAGAGTTTCGAGGTATTTTCAAATATCAGGTTTTCCAAAATCGGATAAATTCCTATCCTACCTCACTCTTGGTTTTCTGTTTTTTTTTCTTTTTTTCTTTAGCAGGTCAACAAACAAACCGAGACAAATAATGCATGTATAGCAAGTAGGATGTATCAGGATGATTTTTTTATTTCGGGTACACCTGTCCTAGACGGACCCAACCCATGTGTTGAGTCCCCTAAGTCAAAATGCACGTGATGCAGATAATCGTTCCTACTATGGATCCGACATGAGGTTTTGTCATTCTAGGGTTAAACTTGGGGTTTTTGTTCTAGACCTGGATTACCCGAGTGGACAACTTGAGTCGGGGTGGGAGTGACGTGTCGGTAGCACGAAAGGCTATCTGGCCTAGTGGCTAGTCCATCCCGTATTTCTTACTTGGTATGACCTCTAACAGAAAGGCGGGTCACGCGAACGTGTGCACCAATTTTTAGAAGACTCAGAAGGGAGGCGTAAGAAGACAGTTTAAATACAGTTCAAATAAATATCAAAGCGGTAAATAAATGACAATTAGCACATTGAGCGCACAAACACAGTAATATCACAATTAATAAAGCCAAGTAAAATCAAATTACAAGTTCGAATTCTTGAACCCTGAACCAGAGATTCTGGGTTCTTAGTCCCCAGCAGAGTCGCCAGAGTTGTCACACCTCCTTTTTCACCCGGTAAGGGTGACAAGGGAGTTTTTTCAATTTAAGTGACATTTTCGATTTTTGGGATTTATTTATTTTTTCAGAGTCGCCACCCGGATTTTTTACGATGTTCCGGGACACCATTTATTTATTAAAAATTCCAAAACCGAGGAATTTTGACTTTGTTTAAATTGTCTGCGAACCAGAAATCCGGGTAAGGAATTCTGTTAACCCGGGAGAAGGTGTTAGGCATTCCCGAGTTCCGTGGTTCTAGCACGATCGCTTAATGACTAAACTTGGCCTAAATTGCTTAATGATTGTTTTTGTACCTATGTATATATTCTGTACCGCTTTTATTATTCTTTTGTATTCAAGGAGTTCTTTTGAGACGGGTCACGTATGTGTAAAACCCGTTGGGATTAGGGTGTGTCAAAAATCATGTCACGCGGACGTGTATATAACTCTCGACACTGAATCCATTTAAAGAGATGAAGTTGCGCAAGTGCGTATTTTTTTGTTTTGTGGTAAAAAAGAAACCGAAATCACGTCACTCGGGCGTGTACGTAATTCCGATAATTATAGAAATCCGTTCTTAGAAATGTCTCTACGAATGTTCATTTTAATCTTTATTTGTGTTACGTAAACGTATACACAATTTGAGAAAAAGATATATTTTAGTTTAGTCTTGTTCAAAGTTACGTAAAACGTATACTTTGATGCTTAAATTATTATCCAAGTTTAAGGTAACCACTATCTAAAAGGCTTTTTGAGATTCATTACGTCTAAAGTAGAAATCCTAAATCAAGTCATGAGATTGAGCTATGGACTATTTTAGCCCAATTTCGATCACTTTAGATCATCCTAAATTGACTATTTTTGTAAGAAAGGTGATTTATACATTTTGACTAAGTGCGCTAAGAACTCACTGAATATAACAAACTCAGTTTTACCATTGAATCTATTTAAGATAAAAGATGAATCTATCCAAACAAACATCTGAACAAAATTATAAAGAATGCCTCTCAATTATCAGATACTTATCATGTTCTTGAAACGCTAATTACCAAAAAGGACGAATCAATTTAACTAAATTATGCTAAAAATACTCAACATTCATTATGGTCTCAACACAAACTCAAGATAACAAAAGTATAACACACGATTTGCAAAATTAATTTTGAAACAATTAAGAACTAACAACAGTTTTATCTATAACAGAGTTTCGACCAAGCAGAGAACATATCAGTACATAAAACCAAAATTTATCCTTAATGAAGAAAGGGATGAAAATTAACCTTAAAACAAAGTAATTTTGAATCTGAAAATTTGGACAGCAACAAATTCGACGGAATCGCGAATCTGCCCGGAAACTTCGAACGGACAACCACGGACGGCAACTCCAATCAATCAACCCGAACGATAAATTCGAAAAGCCCTCAAACTCAATCAAACTTCATTTTTCTTTAATTCTTTTTTTTTCTTTTCAGATTTCTATTTTTCTTTTATTAACAGATTTATTTTTATGACTGCGTGCGTACAGTGTATTTACGGATAGGAGATGGGGTAGCTTTTGTGGTGTGCCGTCGACGGATTCCGGCAGTAGAGACGAGGGAGATGGGGCACGACTGCTGTTTGGTTGAGGATGACGGCTGGAATCTAGGTGAGAGCCGGCTAGGATTTCGTTTTCTGGGGTGAGGGGGGGAGGTGGAACTAGAGAAGGAGATAGGTTGCCAGCAACATTTTCAGTCGGGTTTAGCAGGGTGGTGTGCGGCTCTGTTGTGAAGGTGTTCAAGGTTGAAGAGTGTCTTCAATGGAGGAGGGAGGAGAAGAGGCGCCTGGTTCGGTTATCTGTGTGAGGGGGTTCGTTTGAAGAAGAAGATCGATCCCTAAGGGTGGGGATCCGCCGTTTTTGTCTTGTACCGGGGGTCTAAGGCTGAAGGGTGTGTGTATTTTTATATATTTAGGTCTTACTTATATAGAAGAGAGGATTAGGATTTAATGTGGGGAATTTGGTTGGGCCTGGGATTTTGGGCCCTGAAATTAAGTCAATTTGAAACAAGGGTAAATTTCATCTTTCAAAAATAGTCATCTTACTACTAATTAAATTTCGTTTATCAAAACGACCTAATTAATATTTTAACTAATTAAATAAACTAATTGATTAAGCTAATATATATTTTTTGTGACTTTTATATATTATTCTATCAATTAAAGGATAATTAATTTCTAAAAATGCGAATTAAACCTAAGATTACATGAAATGAAGAATGTGACTAATTTATGACTTTTCTATGATTTTAAAATATTAAACATGCATGAGATGCAACTAAATAAAGTAAAGTTCCTAAAATTCATTAAAAGTTATTTTTTGATTATTTTTTATGAGTAATTTCTATACGGGTCAAAAATTGGATGTTCACAAGCACAACCTTGCAAATAATGATGGATGGAACAGGTGTTAGATTTTGCAATGGCATTAATCACCTAGCTTCTACTTAATTTCCACGCTACAATCATCTTACCAATCCGTCTGCTCATCTTATTCATCGGGCACCAATTCCACTGACTCAAAAAAACTGATTCCCTGAGATAGGCGCTACTCATAACATTACAATGTATCTCTCAAGCATCCATCATGTTGAGGAGTACAAAGGATTGTATTAGTTACATATCAGTAATGAGCAAGGTTTTCCAATTCGGAATACTGGTAGTTCCTCTTACTCCAATTCTTCCAATCACAAATTTTCCATAAATATAATTCTTCATTTTCCCTCTATAACTAGCATCTTCTTTCTGTTCAAAATCTTACTCGTGAAAATGATATTTTCTTTAAATTTCACCCTGGTCATTTTCTTGTCAAGTATTGGGAATTCAGGACTCCTCTTCTTTCAGGTCGGAGTAACAATGGACTCTACTCCATGTCAATCAAGAAAAAAGTCTTCAAGATCTCCTTCCGCCCTCACCGCCATTAAAGTCTCCTTTGCTTGTTGGCATCTTTGGCTGGGTCATCCACATTAGAAAGTTCATAGCCAAGTGTCTACATATAAGCTTTCATGTACTGCTTTCGAACCTGGCAAGTTGCAGAAGTTGTCTCTGCCTCTCGGAATTAATAAAAACACTTCTTTCTTGCAACTTATTTTTGTGGATGTATGGGGTCCTTCCCCTTTTCTATTTTCTCAAGGTCATTGACTTTTTCTTATCTTTGTTGATGATTTCCTGGTTTTATATGATGATAAACGGTGAAAAATGCATATTTTCAAGCGCATTGGTCCTCACTCCAATCATTTTTTTTGCATTGTGCTTGGACGATTATATGGAAATAGAGTCACCCAAACCAACTGAGGAGTGAAGGGATGAGGAACAAGGTGTCTATATTCTTATATTTTCCGTGCCATAAAGACAAGATTACACATCTCATCTAAAGGCCAAGAAACGTAGAATATTATGTTGTTTCATTGGGCTAGATAGATTTGTTCCACCGCCCCAAGAGCAAAATTATAAGCTTGAATAAAATCTTGGGGTTCAATTTATAAGCTCGAAGTGGATGCGGAAAGTCATTTACGTCGTGTCGTGACATTTAATCAGGCGCTTATTGGGAGGCAACCCAATTTTATTGCTTTTATTTATTTTTAGTTATTTTTTAAAATTTTCTATTGCGTTATTTTTGTAGTACAATTTCTATTTTGTAGGAGTAGGAGCATGTGAAGCAACACCATTGGAAAGAAGCACAAGAAAGAAAGATGGTTGGAACTAAGTGTGGGTGCCTGCATAAAGGACTAATGCCCGCCAGAAATTTGAGCACCCCATAAACTGCTAATGTTTCGGCCCTTACCATACCAGGGAGTTTCTTTAACCTCTTGTTATTTATGGTGTGCGTTAAGGAAAATGCACAATTTTGAGCGTGGGGTGGGAGAAGACTATCTTGGTGATATCTTGTTTTATGTTATGTATGCTAAAAAATAGATAAAAAATAATTACGTAGAAATAATCCCTTTTGTTTTTTCTTATGGCCACGATTCTTTTCCAAGGGATGACTCTTTGAACCGGCTAATAGTTCTTTTAGGTAGAACTTTCAAAAAAATTAGACTTTTCCAGATGATGGATTTCATGGACAGTGTTCTTGAGGGAGTAAAGTCTAAAAATACAAAAAGATTTTCCTTTCCATTTTAGAAATGATAGTGGAGTGAGAAGAACTTGAGTATCTATTCTTTTTTACATGTTTTATGTCGAGACTTAGAGATATAACGCTTGAGTTGATTATCTTCTTCGTGTTCTATGTGGCCACTTGCCTTGAGATTATACGTGACCCTCTTTTGACGCTTAAGTTCATTGTTGACTCATGTGATTACTTTCCATGTGTTGAATTATTATGATGATTATGCTTAGTTGTTTAACTTGAGTGTCAAGTTTAAACCGTCCTGAGTGAATCATGTGCATTTGTGATGTGAGGCTTGATTACATTCTGCGCTATCATGTATTAGTCTAGAACCTGCCATGTGTGTTAGTCGAAAAGAAATAAGTAAGTCTTGCGAGTCTAGGAGATGATCTAGGGTTTTCTTTGATTGTCCATTGAGCTAATATGCCACGTTAAAGACAATTATCCTTAGATCGTCCATCTGAGCCTATAAACTTTGTCTTCGGCACCTACATTACAAGCCGACTCCCTTTTTTATTCTCAATTAGTTATTTTTGAACCTTTACCCCTGAAAGGACTTAAGTCGTTAGAGGAGTAAGGTGAGAATTGGGGTATCTTTTGAATGGAACCATAGAAAGGCCGAAAGGAGAACGTATATTTTGAAGATCATTAGCCGGGCAACCTAAATTTGGAGAGTGTCGAAAAGAAGGAGAAGAAAATAACTAAAAAATATATATAATACATCTCTTATTCCTTTTGATCCGGATTAGTGAACGGATAGTTGTGCTTAAAAAAGAAGGGCCAAATTGTATATAGTTTTGTGGTATTGCTTGAATTGGTCATGAAGAATGTGTATTCGAAAGTTAGGTGTAGTGTATTAAAGTGCTTAGGAGAGTTAGTCGTTATACCAAAATATATCATACCCATCCCTTAGCCTATGTTATACCCCGGAAAGACCTAATTGATCATGAACCTCGCACGCTTAGATTAGTATATACATACACTACAAGTAAGCCTATGGTATGACCTCGAGATGCACAAATATTTCTTTGAGAGAGAAAGCGAATTCTTTCGATTTGTAAGTCCTTAAATTATACTTGCAAGCATATTTGAGTGTGTGGACTAATTTCTCTCTTTGGTTTGTGGTGAAGGCACATGATTTGTAAAGGATTGGTAAAGTCTGTGCATTTTGAGTTGACACAATAAGAGAGCCATAGTAGGAAATGTATTGGAGTCATCTTTTGAAGTTAGGATGTTAGAAGAAGTTGCACAAATATTTTAAATCGTCTTGGCATGGGTCTATTTTTGAATAAAGATGTCAATAGTTCTTATGTTGGGTTCTAAGTGTTGGTACAAACCATTGTCATTGGTAGGATGCTTGAGCAAGTTTTGAAATGTTTCTTGCTAATGCGCTTAGTTTTGAAAGTTGCTCGAGGACGAGCAAGAGTTTAAGTGTGAGTTGATGATAAATGGTGAAGAATGCATATTTTCGAGTATACTTTCATCTTATAACTTGTGTGAATGCGGAGGTTACACAAGTTTTCGTAGTAAATTATGCTCATCATGTGCATTCTTATGTGTAGGATCAAGTTGGACGAAAGGAGAGCAAAAGAAGTTGATTCGGGACTAAGAGACAAAAGAAGAACTTTGTGTGTTCACTCTTGCATACACACAAGAGAGTGAACAAGCTAGCTGAGGGGAGCTTGAACAAAAGGCAAAAAAACATGGAAGTGTACGAGAGACCTGGAAGGAAAAGAAAAAAAGAGAAGAACTTCGCTTGTTCACTCTCGCGTGCGCACGAGAGAGTGATCGAGCTAACCCATGCAAATTATATCCCATATAAATAGTTCTTAAACTCACTTTTGAATAGGAGATTTGACCTAAGGAGGCAAGAACACGCTAGGAGCAAGGCGTAGAATTTTTCTACGGATTTTTCACTTTCATCTCTTAATTTTTCATTATTGGTTATGAATTTTAGTATTGTAATTTTACATACTATCATGAATAGCTTATTTATTATCAAGGATTTTCATGGAACCATTTGTAAGATAATTTTTTTTTTGTATTGAGCCATTGGATTAAAAGAAAAAAACAAGTGAACAGAAGAAAATAAAAAACTTCCACGCCTTATTAGCTTAGCTCCTTCACATGATGCTATCCACTTTTCAGTAAATTTTATGCATCATCCATTTTTACTCAATTTCAAGTTCTTGTTGAACGATAATTTAACACCAAACATAAGACACTTTAAACTGATTAGGGTGGTGAATTTTGTCATTTATCAACTCTTAGTGCAAAATTAGGCATAATTCAATCTCTTTCCTATCCTCACAATCATGATCAATATGAAAAAGTTGAACGCAAACATAGGCATATCGTCAAGACTGCTTTAAGTCTCATGGCACATAGTTCCACTTCTTCGAAATATTGGCACAATGTCGTTAACCTAATTGATCGTCTTCCCACCTCAACTAGTAATGGCAAATCACCATTTGAAGTTGTTTTTTGCACCTTGCAGGATTATCAATTTCTCAAAGTATTTGGGTGTCTTTGTTTTCCAAACTTACGTCCCTACAATCGTCACAAATAATTTTAGCAGCCAACCAAGTGTGTTCTTAGGATACACTCAGTTGCACCATGGTTACAGATATTTTGATACATGTTCTGGCAGACTCTATATTGCCAGGCATGTCCAATTTGATGAAACCAAATTTTACTTTGCAAACAAGCCTATTCTAGGACTAGGACCCCACCTGCAGTTAATATGCACCTTTGGCATCTTCACCTGTCTCTTTGGATCAACCAATTTAAGGCTCCCAGCTACTACTAACTCACATCCATCTCTTTACAATCCTTCTTTGTGGAGCTCAACATGTCGTCCAATCTCTACTTCGTCTACTACTCCCATAGACCACCCAGTTCCTCCTCCTAGCTCCTTTGACGTCCCTTGGCTGCAAAAGAGTTTCATCAAGTTGAGGGCCAACATTATCATGAAACATTAAGTCCGGCTGTCAAACCCTCAACCATTCGCATTATCGTATTGCTAACAGTGAAGTGACCTTTGGCTGGACATTGCGGCAATTGGATGTTCAAAATTCTTTTCTACATGGTGAATTGAAAGAGGATATTTATATGTCTCAACCTCCAGGTTTTGTTCATCTACAGTTCCCTACTCATGTTTGCAAGTTTCACAATCTCTTTACGGTCTTAATTAAGCACCAAGGGTATGGCACACGCCAAGCTTCATCAACTACTCATTACTTTTGGCTTCACCACCTCTAAAACAAATGTCTCTCTATTCATTTATTCTCACGAGAATCTTGCTGCCTATCTCTTGGTCTACGTCGATGATATTACACTCACAAGGAATTTCACTTCCTTTCTTAATTCATTTATTCTAGTGCTTGACGGTACTTTTTCAATATGAGACCTCGGACCATTGCATTATTTCTTGGTATTCAGGTGGGTCACACAACTAATGACATTTTTGTCTCTCATAATCTCAGTATATCCAAGGTATACTTCCCAATGTTGGCATGCTCCATTGTATGCCTTTGAGTACTCCCATGGCTACCAATGTAAAGCTTCATAAAGGTGACAACTCTCCCTTTGATGATCTGAGTATTTATATACAAGTAGTTGGTGCCCTTCAATATGTAACAACCCGGTCGGTTATTTTGGTGTAATTTAGCCCCCTTACACCTTTTTATGCTTCACACATTTGTGTTTATGCTTTTATGACTTTCGGGGTTTGTTAGTTTCGTTCGGAGAAGCTTTCGGGTTGATTTGGACCTTTTGATTCTTGACTTAGAAGTTTGAATTATAAATGTTCACCAAACTTTGACTTTTGTGAAAACGACCCAAAAACTGTGTTTTTCACTTCTAAAAATCCGGGAAAAAGCGACCGCGAAAAGCGACCAACTTTGGTCGCTAAACAGTGCAAAAGCGACCAAAAGGCAACCAAAATGGCTTGGTCGCTTTTTCGCTGGTCCTTTACCTTAGGGACTCTAAGGTAAAAGGACCAAACATTCCGGGTATCAACAAAAGCGACCATTTTAATAATATAAATTTAGCGATCAAAGTTGGTCTCCAATTTTAAATTACATTATTTATTTATTTATTATTAAACAAAATATAGCGACCAACTTTGGTCTATAAATTAAATTTAATATTTTAAAATCTGGACAATAGCGACCAACTTTGGTCGCTTTTTTTTAATTTTTTTAATTTTTTTTAATGAAAAGCGACCACAATTGGTCGCTAATTTCAACAATTTAATTTTTTTTATTACATAAGCGACCAACTGTGGTAGCCAATTTCCAGAAAAAATGTTTTTTTAAATAAAATAGCGACCAACTTTGGTCGCTTTTTTTTAATTTTTTTAATTTTTTTTAATGAAAAGCGACCACAATTGGTCGCTAATTTCAACAATTTAATTTTTTTTATTACATAAGCGACCAACTGTGGTAGCCAATTTCCAGAAAAAATGTTTTTTTAAATAAAATAGCGACCAAAGTTGGTCGCTATTCTGGAAGTCTGGGTTAAATAGCGACCAACTTTGGTCGCTATTGCCCAGATTTTTTTTCCATAGAATAGCGACCAAAGTTGGTCGCTTTTCTAGGTATTATTTTGGTAGAAACATCCTATTTTGGCAGCTACACCACCTGCCAGCATACCAAATCCTATTACAACAACAACAACAACAACAACAATAAGAACTACAACATTACGAACTACAACAACACAACAACAATACGAACTACAACACAACAACAACATTAAAACCAATATTAAAACCAATAAAGTATGAAGTTCAATAGAACTAACACATTAAACTAACAAAACTAAGTTAACACTCATTACAAGCCCATTCGAAAACGGACCAAAGTTCTATTGTCTAGTTCAAAGTATATAAAAGTACTCAATGATTGTTTCATTCTACATCCTTATCACCACCGTCTGATGAATCTTCATTATCAAGACGGTAATGAGAAGGGTCATTTTGTGAAGGACGAGAAGAACGATCACGGGGAGGACGGGAGGAACTAGCACGGGGAGGACGGAAGGACCGCTCACGTTCAAGGTGAGCCTCTGGCGATAACTCGCTAGACCGGGGAATCGTAAAAACTCCAGAAGCTAAGAGAGTTTTGAGCTGAGCTTGCATGCCAAGATACTGAGCTTGCATGCCAATGTACTGAGCATATCTAAGCTTTTCTCTTTCCTTGGACGCTTGTAGCTCGGTTGTGAGCTTTGTCACAGTCTCCCGCATAGCGGAGAGGCTCTCCCCATCTAGTTGCTCGCCTTGCGAGGAAGTCCCTATTCCTTGCATTCCACAGTGATAGCGATGGAACTTCTTAGTAGGAAGCCCGTATACCTTCCCCCATTTTGCACCGCCAGCCGCCTCCATCCATATTCTTTCTGCATCCTCGTCCGAAAGTTGGATTGCCTCGCCCGACTCATTAGGTGGCTGACTGCGTATGAATTCCTCCACGTCAGCTGTGAAGCGACCCTATAAGAAAAATTACATTGAATTAGTATTTGAAAATTTATATAAGAGTAAATCAAAATACTTAATGAAAAGTGAAAACTTACATGTACAGTCGATGCTCGGCCCTCGATCCACCTTTCTTGATCCGACTCTTTCTTCTTCTTGACAATATGAGTCTCCTTGAATAACTCATCTTGATTCATTGGACGCCCCAGCTTCTTTTCCTGAAAACTCATACATTTTAGTTAATAAACAGAATAGATATACTTTGAAAATTAAAATAAATTAATAAATTACATACCAATCTTCTTTTTATTGTCCCTTGGCTGATCGCACCTCCAGTGTGAAAGGAGCCTCCCTTCTCGGATGCGTGAGCTTTCTTTACTTTTTCTGCGGTAAGCCACTGCCTTTGCAAATCCTCCCATAAATGGTCAAGCAACC
The DNA here is from genome assembly GCA_005239495.1 of Nicotiana undulata. NCBI lineage: Eukaryota > Viridiplantae > Streptophyta > Magnoliopsida > Solanales > Solanaceae > Nicotiana > Nicotiana undulata. The sequence goes on along the minus strand of ML258304.1, from coordinate 4,686 downwards.
AGTTAGGCTTCTTGTTGAACTGTCTAGCTTTGGAGAAACTATGCGACAACCGCTTCCGAGCTTTGAGATTAAAATTTGCAGCCACCTACTCGCTTAGCGGTGTTCCCATACACACTTGCTCTGTATTTCAAAAGTTAAATATTATATGAAAATATCATAAATATAAATAACTATAAAGCTTAAAAGAAAATTTATACCTTAAATTTATTGAAAATTTGCTCCTTCAGCGTGAATGGGAATTCGCTCCAACTCGTATAAGGGGTATCATAAAGCTTTCTGGTGGCTTTGGTGATTATCCTCGTAGTAGTATTACTCGGGATGAACCTGCAATTTAATAAAAAAACACATTAATATATTAGTACAAACTGTACAAAACAATAAACGTAAAAATATAAAATTACTCTTACCCATCACTCTCAGGGACTATGATGATCCTGCCATACTGATCATGATGCACCTCCTCGTTATCATCAGCATCATCATCTAAAACTTGTACATTAGAGGCATGTGTGGAAGGTGTAGGGGGGTCAGAGCTAGTATCTCGCAGGCGAAGGCCTGAAATCGATGGAGTTGCTTATGAAGATGGTTGCGATCCCTGTGACTGCGACATCGCGGGATCGACTGGAAGCGGCTGTGATACTGATTCATGTGATCCCCGTGGATGTGACACCCGTGGTTGTGACCCCCGTGGTTGTGACCCCCGTGACTGTGATCCGGATGGACGTGATCCATGTGGTCGTGAGGCAGCTGGACTGTATGACGGATGTAAAGTCCTATGGCCCTGTGATGAAAGACCCGGTGTCTGCACAAAGATGTAGGGTTGGTGATGTTGTGGCACCTCATAATAGCCATCGGATGGAGGATAAGATATAGGCGCATGCATCGGCATCTGAGAAGAGGGTGGAAAAGAGGGAGGATTATCTTCTACCCTCCTCTTTCCCTTCTTAGCCTTTCCTCGACCCCGAGAACCAGTAGGGTCATCGTTACCTCGACCCTTGCCTGTCATCTGCATAATATGATACATAATTAGATCGAAACATATAATAAACTAGCTATAAAATGAGAGTTATTAAAGAAACCAACTTTTTAAAGCTCATCGACGTATTGTTCCTCATCCGAGAATTCTTCTTCCGAACTAGTTTAAGCTTCATCAGTTGATTCTTCTTCCTCATTATCTATAATTGTTACTTCATCTATATCAACTTCTTCCAATATGTGTGCAGGATGTTCCAAATCATTTTCTAACAGTTCATCCACTATTTGGTGAACACTGGAGATATCGTTTTGATAAGCAACATCTAAAACATTCTCAACTTCCACCCTACCTACAGGCTTAGTTTTAATTACAACCCACCAATAATACTTATTCCGCCGCAATGCATAATGAGCATAATTGTAACGACCCGATCGGTCGTTTTGAGATCCAGCGTCGTTCAACAGTCGGGAGTCACGAACAACTTCATTTCAGGTATATTGACTTGTGCATATGGTCGGAATTGAAATTCAGGAAGATCGGAGTTGAATTTAAAGGAAGATTCTCATTTTAGAAGTCTTAAGTTGAAGAAATCGAGTAAAACTGGAATTTTGAGTAAACGACCTCGGAATCAGGATCCGAGGGTTCCAGCAGATTCGTATGATGATTTCGGACTTGGGCGTATGTCCGGAACGGGTTTTGGATAACCCGAGAACAGTTCAGCGCATATTGTGGAAAGTCAGTATTTTAAGGAAATTTCCTAAGTTTGACTTGAAGTACATTTCAATGATATTGAGGTCCGTTTGGGATTCTGAGTCTGAGAATAGCTCCGTGTGGTGATTCTGGAGTTGGGAGCGCGATCGGAAGTGAATTCGGATACCCGGAAGTCAATTTAAGGTCATTTGGCTAAAGATAGAAATTTGAAGGCTTTTGAGAAAATCCGACCAGAAGTGGAAATTTTGATATCGGGGTCGGAATGCGATTTCGAAAGTTGGAGCAGGTCCGTAATGTCGAATGTGACTTGTGTGCAAAATTTGAGGTCAATCGGACGTGATTTGATAGGTTTTGGCATCGGATGTGAAAGTTTGAAATTTCAAAGTTCATAAAGTTGAATTCTTGCACGATTCGTGTTTTTGGTGTTGTTTGATGTGATTCGAGGCCTCGACTAAGTCTGTGATATGTTTCCAGACTTGTTGGTACGTTCGGACGAGGTCCCCAGGGGCTCGGGTGAGTTTCGGGGTGGTTTCGGACCATTTCTAGGCCATTTTTAACTGCTGGGTTTTGGCTACAACAGTGTTCTACGCGATCGCGGAGAATTGGTCGCGATCGCGGTGAGTAAAATGTGAGAAACGGGCCAGTGAATCGCGATCGCAGAAAGCCTTTCGCGATCGCGTAGAGTAAATGTTCTGCTGCACTGACTCGACTTTGGAGGCTCATATCTCACAATATATAAGGAATTGTGAGATGGTATAAAAATTAAAGTTGTATCCCTTTGTGCCTAGTTTCTTGAAATGTAAACCATTCATAATTTGGATTTGTGTACAAAGGGTTATGTCTGTTACACTACAGGGTGTCCGGGAAGATGAAGAAGAAAGTTGTGTTGCACATGGGCTGAATTTTCCAGACTATATATAGAAATCTATAAGGAATTGAAGATGACCAACACATGAAAGTTGTAGATCTCTGAGTCTAGTTTTCAGAACATTTAACCATTTGTCATTTGGAGTTGTGTACGAAAGGTTATGACTATTCTACTGGAGGCTGTCTGGGCAGGCTGGGCAATTGTTCTCCGTGATCGAGAAGCTCTTTCCGCGATTGCGAAGAGCAAATTTTGGGTTGGAAAATTGTTCTCCGCGATCGCGATGAGTAAATACCTGGGCAGAATGATATTTTAGCGGGTTTATGGGCGGATTTTGAGAGAATTTCAAGGAAGATTTCAACCAAGCTTCAGAGGTAAGATCATTCTACTTATTTCTAAGTTAAATACAAGATTATATCATGGATTAGAACATGATAATTAGGGAAAATTAGTGGAAAAATTAGTATTTTTAAGAAAACCTAGAAATTTGGAAATTTAGATTTTAGCCACGAATTTAGCATGAATAATTGAGTAAAATGTGTTATTGAATTAGTAAAGCTTCGGGTAGGGATTTTCTTCAAGAAATTTCGAGGTCCGGGCACGTGGGCCCGAGGGCATTTTGGTCATTTCATAGAGTCGGGCTGAGGAACTTTGTAATTTGAATTGGTTATGATCTATTGAGTATATTTTCATTGAATTATCGTTATTTGAATAGTTTGGGAGCGTGCGCATCCATTTTTAGTCGTCGTAGAGGCTTGGAAGCCGGTGATGAATCTTCGGAGCGAGGTGAGTCTCCTTTCTAACCTCGTAAGAGGGAAATTGTCCCTCTAGGTAACCTTGTTTGCTATGTGATCTTGTTTGGGGGCTACGTACGCACCGAGTGACGAGAGTCCGTACGTAGTGGCTATTACTGCTTCGTCCGGGTAGTTAGGACACAACATGCTCATTGTTTTCCCCTGTTGTAGCATATATATGACTTGTATACTTGTGTAATTGCTATTGTTGTCTTTGAACGTTGTGATACTTGGCTTGATTTAAGTGTGATAAGAGAATCACGGCAGAGTGATGATTGATTATATTATGGGATCGGGTCGTACGCCACGGCAGAGTGATGATTGATTATATTATGGGATCGGGTCGTACGCCACGGCAGAGTGATGATTGATTATACTATGGGATCGGTCCGTACGCCATGGCAGAGTGATGATTGATTTTATTATGGGATCGTTCCGAATTGAAAGAAGAGGTCAGGTTGTGGCTTGTAGAGATTTTGGCACCTTGACCCCCTCCACCATGGATTACTGTTGGGGTAACGTGATGTCGCCAACATTTCCCTGGTAGCGCAACAAAGTAACACTGCTTACCCTTACCCCAGCACTATTATTGAGTATTTACAGGATGAGAAGGTAGAGCCCAGGCCGTTTGACACAAAGGTAAAGCCGAAAAGGTCGTTTGAGGGGTACAAGTTGCACGATCCGAGTAACCCGAATGTCACGACCCAAAACCAGTTCAGGTCGTGATTGCACCTAACGGCGAGGTTAGGCAAGCCAACGTACAACTATAACAATAAAAGTGCGGAATATAATCAACGGTATGGGGTAAGGCCGTAGAACAAGTTGAGCCACAACTAGGCCCAATATATACAACCCCAAATTACCAACATAACTACAACAAGTGTGTGCCAGGACTAGTGTCACAGTGTCAACGGGCGGCTACATAGATACAGCAACTGAAATATATATACAAAAATATAAGTCGCAGTCTGAAACAAAAGACTGAGCAAAATGAAACTAGAAGGCTCTAGAGGTGCTGTCAGGATGACGCCAAGAAGACAGCTCACCGTATGGATGACTCCGCGATCAGTATCTATCAGCAGGCGGACGACCAGACGGACCAGCCTCAAGACCTACACAATCAAGTGCAGAAAAAGAAAGAAAGTGTAGCATGAGTACATATAAACAAATATGTACCCAGTGAGTATCCCGTCTAAACTCGTAAAGAGTAGTGACGGGAGGTAGAATATATACTCACTAAGGTCTAGTACATAATAAATAAATAAGGTACATGCTGCGCAATAGATCATGTGAGAAAAATACATCAAGTAAGGACATGTAATCAACAAACATGTAACTGA
>ML258303.1:0-15537 GCA_005239495.1 Nicotiana undulata | reverse complement strand
CCCAGGTCAATACTCTATGCGTTCGCGGTCAACGGGCCGCGTTCGCGTTGACCACTGTACCTTTCCTCCGCGATCGCGCTCTAGTCACCGTGTTCGCACTGCCTTGCCAGGCTAGCCATCGCGTTCGCACCCCCAGGTTCGCGTTTGCACTGACCAACAGCCTGGGGTCCCCCAGGTGACCTGAACCCTTATGCGAACGCACTAGGCAGCCCGCGTTCGCGATGCACCTTCCACCCCTTCTCCGCGTTCGCACCTGAACCACCGCGGACGCACAACACAAAATCCCTGTCCCAACATTTCCTCTATGCGAACGCGGGCCCCCTTCCGCGAACGCATAGGGTTAATTCCCTGTGCAAAAACACCAGAAAACCAGCATTTCTCCCAAGTCCAAAAATGCCCGTTAACCATCCGAAATCAATCCCGAGCCCCTCGGGACCCCAACCAAATATACCAACACATCCCATAACATCATTCGAACTTAGTCGCACTCTCGAAACACCAAAACTAACATCAAAACACCAAATTCACATCGGATTCAAGCCTAAGAACTTTGAAATTTCTAAAATTCACCAATGATGCCGAAACTATCCAATCAACTCCGATTGACCTGAAATTTTGCAAACATATCCAAAATGACATTACGAACCTGTTCCATTGGCCAGAATTCCATCCTGACCACGATAGCCTATTTTCCACTGCCGACCGGAATCGCCAAAAACTAACTTTCGCCAATTCAAGCCTAATTCTACATCGGACATCACAAAATTATTCTGAACACACTCCTAAGTCCCAAATCACCTAACGAAGCTATCCGAGCCATAAAATCCTCATTCCGAGGTCGTTTACCAATAAGTCAACTCTCTGTTGACTTTTTAAATTTTAAGGCTATTTTTAAAGGCTAATTGACTGAACTCTCACTACAACCATTCGATTTCAAGCCTATCAACTCTAATATATCAAATACAGTATAATCAATCTATAACAAGTCAATAACATAAATTATAATGCAGGTTCTACGTAACGATGGACCGGGTCGTTACACAAGGTTAGGCAAGATACTTACCTCAAAGACGACATCCCGGTAATCTAAAATGGACTTCTCAGGTGAAAAGGCCTCTGGGCGGTTCAAATCCAACTAGAACAACTTCAAAGCACACATAAATCTTATAAGGAACTATTCCGGGTCATAAAGTCTCAATCTTTACAAAAATCTAGAAATCGACCCAAAAGTCGACCCCAGGGCCCGCACCTCGAAACCCGTCAATGTTACAAAATCCGAATAAAATATGAGTTCAACCATAAACAAATTATCAAATTCCGATACTATTTCGTCCTTCAAATCATGAAATTTCGTTTTTAAAATTTTCTTCAAAAACCAACATTTTCTCTAACTTAAAACACAATTTAAATGATAAAAACAAAGACTAATTCATGGAATATTTAATTCTAAGTGAAGAACACTAACCCAATCGAATTGCTTGAAAAACCCACCAAGAATCGCCAAGAATCGAGCTCTAAAAGTCAAAATGTGATAAAAATGGCCTAACCCTCGATTTGAAGATTTATATTCCGCCCACGCGTTTAATGAATTGTGATCGTGGAAAGCCACTTGCGATCACGAAGAAGAAAAGGGAAAGTTTCTCAAGTTTTACTTCGAGAACGCGAAGACTAGCTCGCGAACGCGGAAGAGAATAGGTGGAAGCCTATGTGAACGCGTAGAAAAACTTGCGAACGCGAAGAGTAACGAGTACTAGTGCTCGAGGCCAGGCTTTTCTGCTATGCGATCACGTAATGGGAGACGCGAACACGAAGAGGGAAATACGCAGAGCTACACGATCGCGAGGAGTAATACGTGAACGCGAAGGAGGAAATTGAGGCGATCAGCAGAAACGCATCGTGATCGCGAAAGGAGCACTGCGATCGCGATGAAGAACATCAGACGCCAGAACAATAGTTCAAAAATGGGGGAAAATGACCCGTAGCTCATCCGGAACACACCCGAGACCCCCCAGGACCCCGTCTAAGCACAATGGCAAGTCACATATCCTAACACGGACTCGCTCGAGGTCTCACATCACATAAAAGAATGCCGAAACGACGAATTAAACCATAAATCGAACTTAGGAACTTTCAAATCTTCAAACTTCTAAACGCGTGCCGAAACTTATCAATTCAACCCGGAATGATGCCAAATTTTGCAGACAAGTCCCAATTGACATCCCGGAGCTTCTCCAACTCTCGGAATCGCATTCCAACCCCGATATCCCCAAAAGTCAACTGCGGTCAAACTTCTCTATTTTCCAAACTTCAAATTTCCAATTTTTGCCGAATTACCTCAAATTACTCTACGGACCTCCAAAACCAATTTCGGACGTGCGCCTAAGTATAAAATCACCATACGAAGCTTTTGACATTACCCAAAACACAAATGGGGTCGTTTACACAAAAGTAAACCCTCCGGTCAAATCTCACTGCTTAAGCTTCCAAAATTATAGTCCCTCTTCCGTTTCGACTCCGGATCATCCGATAACTGAATCCAATTATGCACACAGGTCGATATACACAATGTGAAGCTATTCAATACCTTACGCCACCGAACAGAGCTTAAATTATCATAACGACAGTCGTTACATTAATAGTGCTTAACTGCGTGTATGCCTGTGCAAGTGTCCTAACATGATTCAACAACCAATAAGCATAAGGAAAGGAAAAGGGGCAACACATACATTTTTTTCTCACAATTTCCACACGAATAAACTCACACGGTAAGTGTACCATTACACAATATCAACAAACAAAGAATGCCCCCAGGCCAACACAAGTATCACAAACAATCCCTGACGTAGCCCACCTTGTCTCGCCACGTGTGCAATAGTAAAGGGAATGCCCGCCTTGTCTCGCCACACGCGCACAACAATGTTCCCACCTTGTCTCGCCACATGCGCAACCCACATATATATATCCCCCCTGTCACGCCGCATGTGCATTATCAATAGAAAGCACGGCATGGAATAAACCTCGTGCAAATCCCCATATCAACAACCGCACGGAAGAAACCTCGTGCATCACAACAATCACAACCGCGCGGCAAAAACCTCGTGCATCATAGAACAACTACAACAACAACAATGACAATAATATAATAAACGGTAATATATCAACTCAAGAACCTACGACCACAAGAAAGGAAAAGATAGTGCACAAGTAATAAACACAATAAAGAATGCTAGACATATTAAGAACAACTCAGCAAGGAAGGAAAATAACATGTAACAGTCGTACCTAATGCACGGTCAACAACAAGAAACTAACACAATTTCAATAACTCTATGCACGAGCAAGTCAACTAAGGTATAACATATCCAAACTTCCTTTAAGGACAGGCAGTTTCGAAAATATTCAACAATTTCATTTAAGGACAAGAAACGGGAACATAACCATAACCTCAATTAAGACCAAACAATTTTAGGACTAGATGATGATAATTACAAATGGAGATAAGTAGTTATGAAGACATAACATGATAGTAAAAGGGACCAAATCTTTAGATAAGTCGATCAGGAGTCAAATAGGCAATAGGAATGAATAAAAAAAAGCAAGAAATTATAATTTAAGCAAATAAAGATGAAACTAGAAATTAGGAACCCAATCATGTCAAGAACACATTCATACTCCGTGAATATAAGGACTTAAGATTCCTAAAAGGCCAACTTCTACAAATAAGTTCGAGCACGCACTCGTCACCTCGCGTACAAGGACTACAGTCAACATAGAAGACTCAAATCCTAAGGGGTAATTTCCCCCCCACAAGGTTAGGCAAGATACTTACCTCAATTAGGTCAATTCAATACACAATTTAGCTCTTCTTTTACCAATTCACCAACTCCCGGCTCAATCTAGACAAAAATAACTTAAATACATCAAACAATGCAAGAGAAAACAATTTCAATTAACAAAGTTACGATACTTGTACAATTTGTAAAAGTCGACAAAAGTCAACTCCCCGAGCCCGCACCTCGGAACCCGACAAAATCTACAAAACCCGGACACCCATTCCGATACGAGTTCAACAATACTTGTTTCACTCAATTCCGACTCCAATTCGATGTTCAAATCCCAACAATTTATTTTATGAAGTTTCTAAATTTTTTTTCAAATTTCTACCTCATAGTACTAATCAAATGATGAAATAATTGATATATTCATGAACATTAACCAAATACGAGTTAGAATCGCTTACCTGATGAATTTATTGAAAACCCCTCGAAAATTCACCACAAACCGAGCTCCCAAGGTCCAAAATATGGAATAATGCCCTAAAACCCATTTATATAGTGCATCCTCTCATCTCCATTGCGTTGGCTGTGGAATTTCAAGTGCCGCAAAACCAACACCCTCGGTCGCGAAAAATTAGCGTTGTCCGCGCTTTTGGAGGCTGTAGTGACATGCTTAAGTATTTTGGACAAAACCTTCCCTAGACACGAAGGGCTACAACTTTCGTTTTTGAATTATCTCAACATTCCTTGTAGACCAAAAGATATAGGCTTCCGAAGTCGGACCAGTGAATCTGCAGATCTGCCCTGGAGCGCCTCAGCGCCCCAAATTTCTACCTCAGGGGAATTCCTCTGCCCTCAGTGGAAATTCCTTCGCCCTCAGGCGAAATTAGGCACCAGAACCATGCCTGAGTTTCGGTAATGCCCGGACTCCCTCAAAACTTACCAGAAACATACCCGAGGCCTCTGGAACCTCAACCTAATGTGCCATCAAGTTCTAAAATATCATACCAACTCAAGCTTAATAGACTTGAAACCTCAAACTTTCACACCTGATGTCGAAGCCTATCAAACCTCGTCCGAATGACCTCGAATTTTGCACACATGTCACAAATGGCACTACGAACCTACTCCAAGTCTCGAAATTCCATTTAGACTCCGATATATAATTTTCCACTGCCTACCGAAAATTGCCAAAAATCCAATTTTGCCAGTTCAAGCCTAATTCTACCACGGTCCTCCGAAAATATTGCGAACACGCTCCTAAGTCCCAAATCACCTAACGAAGCTATCCAAACCATGCACGCAGGTCGATATACACAATGTGAAGCTGTTCAAGACCTTATGCCAGTGAACAAAGCTTAAACTCTCAAAACGACTGATCGGGTCGTTACAACTGATAACCAGATGCACCTGCCTCAGAACCTATACAATTAAGTACAGAAGCGTAGCATTAGTACATAAACATCATGTACCCAGTAAGTATCCAGTCTAACCTCGAAGAAGTAGTGACGAGGGGTCCACATGACACTCACTAGGGCCAAAATTTTCTTTAAATATAAGCCTAAGCATAACTATCAAGGATAAATGGCAAATAGTGACAAAAAATGACGAGTCTTTCCACAATGATATTTATGGTTCTATTTCTATCATTTCCGGTTGACCATTTATATTCCAAGGCTTTTAAACAAATCTAAAGAAAATACGGGAAAGTACTAAACATATAGCATGCGCAGGAAATGTCGAGGACGTACGACCCAATCCAACAAAATAATATATGTCCACTGCTGAAGGGTCGAACGACACGAACCATAGATGCATCTATTAACCTTCCGAGGCGAACGACCGGCTCCCATGAGAGTAGTGGAGAGAGTCACCCCGCTCGTGGAATAAAATTTGCGAAGCAGTCACACATAAATATAGTATATCCTTCTTCAATTCTTTTAAAAATTTATAATTTACTTGAAACCTTCAAATTTCTAAGAATCTTGAAATAATTTCCATGCGATACAATTAGCGCATAAAACGGACAAATAGTGTTCACAAAGCGTGGTGTAAACCTAAACTACGGACATAACAAGAATAGTCACTATGTACGGACCCTCGTCACCTCGTACGCACGTAGTCCCCCACAATTATTCATATAGCATATAGATTCACCTATGCGGAAATTTCCCTCTTACAAGATTAGAAAGGAGACTTACCTCGTTTCGAGCCTACTTCTAAATCGAGAATGTGCCCGGACCTCTGAATTCGTTGCCCAACAACTCGAAACTAACCAAACATCACATAAACTAATCAATCTATGCTCAAAAGTTCATAATTCTCCCATTTAAATGATTACACCATCTAGTTGGCAAGATTCCTATAATCCACCCCCGGGCCCAAATGCTCGGATTCCGGAAATTATTAAGGGAAGTCGTTACCCATAACCTTAGGATCAATAATATATAATTTTTACTAGATTCCCTAACAAATTCGTGGTTAATATTGTTTTTATTGGTAACCCTAGGTTATACTCTAGAGTCATAATTTTCACTAATCTTTGTGTTTTAATCTACCAAAAAACCAAGTATTAAACTCACATTAAGTAGGAATAACTTACCTCAAGATACTAAGTTGAAATATCTGCTTTGGAAGCTCCTAAATCGCCCAAGGACTTTAAAAAGTGCCCTCAAATATGCCTAAGTCCCGATTTTAAAAAGACCTCACTGCCTCCAGTACTTTCGCACCTGTGGCGTGTGGACCGCACCTACGGTCTCACTTCTGCGGACCATCGTCCGCATCAGCGGAAAGGGGAAAGGCTGGCAGGGATCGCACCTACGGAAGAGAGCCCTCACCTGCGGCTCCGCTTCTGCGAAAAAGGACCGCATCTGCAGAACCTAGGCATCCGCTCAATAGCCGCATCTACAATCTCGCACCAGCGGCGGGCCAACCGCAGGTGCGGTCGCACCAGATCTGGTGCACCAACAGCTCCTTTAGAACTTGGACTTGCCTCGCGCGACGTCCGAATGGCATCCCGGGCCCCTGAGGCCCCGCCCAAACATACCAACAAGTTCTAAATAATAAAATGGACTCGCTCGAACCTTCGGAACGCCCGAATCAACATTAAATCTAAGAATCATACCCAAAACCAACTAAATCCAACTTATGAACTTTGAGTTCTTGAATTCACTTCCAACATGCCAAAACGTACTATACTACTCGGAATGATACTAAATTTTGCGAGCAAGTCATAAATGACATTACAGAACTATTCCTGGTATCAGAATTCCATTCGGACCTTGATATCACCAAAACATGTTCCAAACCTCAATTGTTTAACTTTAAGGATCATTTCACTATTTGGCGCCGAAAAGCTCCTGGGTCATCCAAAACCCGTTCCGAACGTACACCCAAGTCCAAAATCATCATAAAACCCATTGGAACCTTAAAATCCCAATTCCGAGGTCGTTTACTAAAAATGTTGACCGAAGTCAAACTTGGCCTTTAAGGCCAACCTTAAGGAACTGAGTATTCCAACTCCAACCCAAACTCTTCCAAATCTCAAACCAACGATCTACGCAAGTCATAAATCATTAAAGGGAAGTACGAGAAGCCTTATTTAGGGACACGAGGTTCTAGGAGGAAAAGCGATCGGTCGAGTCGTTACATTCTCCACCTCTTAAACAAAATTTCATCCTCGAACGGGTCTAGAATCATACCTGGCGTGTTGAATAAGTGAGGATATCTACTCCGCATGTCCTCCTCGGGCTCCCAAATCGCCTCCTCGACTGGTTGGCCCCTCCACTGGACCTTCACGGCGGTAACCCTCTTAGACCTCAACTGGAGATCCTGCCTGTCAATAATAGCAACTTGTTGCTCCTCTTAGCCTAACCTCCCATCTAGCTGAATGGTACTGAAATCTAACACATGAGAGAAGTCGGCGTGGTACCTCCGGAGCATAGACACATGAAAAACCGGATGAACTCCTGATAAGTTGGGAGGTAAAGCGAGCTCATAAGCAACCTCGCCAACTCGTCTCAACACCTCAAATGGGCCTATAAACCTGGGGCTCAACTTGACCTTCTTCCTAAATCTCATGATACCCTTCATCGGTGAGACTTTCAAGAGAACCTTCTCCCCTATCATAAATGATACATCACGCGCTTTCTGATCCGCGTAACTCTTCTGTTTGTAATGTGCCGTGCGAAGTCTCTCCTGAATCAGCTTTACCTTTTCCAAGGCATCCTTTACCAAATCAGTACCATATAACTTAGCCTCGCCAGGCTCAAAAGAACGGCATTGCCGACCATATAAAGTCTCAAATGGAGCCATCTGAATGCTGGACTGATATCTGTTGTTGTAAGCAAACTCGGCCAAGGGCAAGAACTGATCCCACTGCCCCCCAAAGTCAATCACACATGCTCTGAGCATGTCCTCCAAAATATAAATTGTCCGCTCCGACTGCCCGTCGGTTTGAGGGTGAAATGTTGTGCTGAGCTCTACACGAGTGCCCAACTCACTCATGCGAGGTGAACTGAGGACCTCTATCTGATATGATGGACACAGGCACACCCTGCAACTGAACTATCTCTCGAATGTAGATCTGGGCCAACCTATCTGACGTATAAGTAGTGGCTATTGGAATGAAATATGCCGACTTGGTCAACCTGTCCACAATAACCTAAACCGCATCGTACTTCCGCAAAGTCCGCAGCAACCTAACTACGAAGTCCATAGTGATGCGCTCCCATTTCCACTTAGGTATAGGCATCTGCTGGAGTAGGCCTCCTGGCCTCTAGTGCGCATACTTAAGTTGTTGGCAATTTAGACATCTAGCCACATGCTCCACTATGTCTTTCTTCATACGCCGCCACCAGTAGTGCTTCCTCAGATCACGATACATCTTCGTAGCACCAGGATGGATAAAATATCGTGAACTGTGAGCCTCCTCTAGAATCCTCTCCCTCAGTCCATTAACATTAGGAACACATAGGTGAACTTGAAGTCTCAAAATACCATCCTCGCCAATAGAAACCTCCTTGGCACCACCCTGTAGTACCGTCCCCCGGAGAACTGCCAAGTGCGGATCATCAAACTGTCGAGCGTTGATCTGTCCCAATAATGAAAATTGAGCAACAACACATGCAAGAACTCGGCTAGGCTCTGAAATGTCTAGCCTCACAAGTCTGTTAGCTGAGGACTGAATGTCCAAAGCTAGTGGCCTCTCCTCTGCTGAAATGAATGCCAAGCTTTCATACTCTATGGCTTCCTGCTTAAGGCATCTGCAACCACATTAGCCTTGCCCGGATGATAAAGAATAGTGATGTCATAGTCCTTCAGGCTTCAGCAACTCAAGCCATCTACGCTACCTCAAACTAAGGTCCATCTTCTTGATCAGGTGCTGCAAGGTGCGGTGGTCTGTATAAACCTCACAAGACACCCTATACAAGTAATGTATCCAAATCTTAAGAGCATGAACAATCGGTGCCAACTCCAAAGTATGCACGAGGTAGGTTTTCTCATGAGCTTTCAATTGACGTGAAGCATATGCAATAACTCGCCCATCCTGCATTAACACACATCCCAAGCCGACGCGTGAAGCGTTGCAATAAACTGTATACATCCCCGAATGGGAAGGCAACACTAGAACTGGTGATGTGGTCAAAGCTGTCGTGAGCTTCTGGAAGCTCGTCGCAAAATCGTCGGACCATCGGAATGGGGCACCCTTCTGGGCCAATCTAGTCAGAGGAGCTATAAAGGATGAAAATCCCTCCACAAATCAACAATAATAACTCGCCAATCCTAAGAAAATCCTGATCTCGGTCGCTGAAGTAGGGCGTGGCCAACTTTGAACTGCCTCAATCTTCTTGGTATCCACCTTGATACCCTCTATGGATATCGCATGTCCCAAGAATGCCACATAATATAACCAAAACTCACACTTGAAGAACTTAACATACAACTTTTGTTCCTGCAAGGTCTGGAGCATTACTCTCAAATGATGCTCGTGCTCCCCCAGGCTATGTGAGTAGATCAAGATGTCATCAATGAAGACAATGACAAAAGAATCAATATAAGGCATGAACACCCTGTTCATCAAATCCATGAATGTTGCTGGGGCATTAGTCAAGCCAAATGACATCACCAGGAACTCGTAATGACCATATCTAGTACGGAAGGCAGTCTTCGGAACATCCGAGTCCCGAATCCTCAGGTAATGGTACCCCGATCTCAAGTCAATATTAGAAAACACTCTAGCACCTTGCAACTGGTCAAACAAATCATCGATGCACGATAATGGGTACTTGTTCTTGATGGTAACTTTATTCAACTGGCGGTAGTCAATACACATCCACATAGTCCCATCCTTCTTCTTCACAAATAACACTGGAGCACCCCAAGGTGATACACTCGGTCTGATAAACCCCTTAGCTAGAAACTCCTCAAGATGCTCCTTCAATTCTGTCAGATCTATACGATATGGTGGAATGGATATAGTCTGGGTACCTCGAGCTAAGTCAATGAAAAAATTAATATCACGATCTGCTGGCATGCTTGATGGTCTGAAGGAAACACATCGACAAACTCCCGAACCACTGGTACTGAATCAATCATCAGACACTTTGTGGTGGTGTCCCGCACATAAGAAAGATAAGCCAAACAACCCTTCTTGACCATACGTCGAGCCTTCAGAAAAGAAACAACCCGACTAGCTGTACCAATTGAGGAACCTCTCCACTCCAATCTCTGTAACTCAGACATGGCTAAAGTAACAATCTTGGCATGGAAATCTAGGATGGCATGATAAGGAGATAACCAGTCCATGCCTAGGATGACCTCAAAATCAGTCATATCAAGTAACAAGAGGTACGCTATGGTCTCGAACCCATAAAATGTGACCACACAGGACCGATAGATCCGGTCCACAACCACAGAATCGTCCACAAGAGTGGACACATAAACAGGAGTACCCAAGGACTCACGAGGAATCTCCAGGAAATGAGAAAACA
Organism: Nicotiana undulata; assembly: GCA_005239495.1. Lineage (NCBI taxonomy): Eukaryota > Viridiplantae > Streptophyta > Magnoliopsida > Solanales > Solanaceae > Nicotiana > Nicotiana undulata. Next base: position 4,769 of record ML258303.1, on the reverse strand, counting down.
AGGATAATACATATCAATAAGTAGACCCTGGATCAAATAATACTGAAGCCTCCCTACCGCAGACGAAGATAATACCTGTGATAACAGCATCTAAGGCCAATGCATTTGGTCTGGCCGGAAAAGCATAAAATTTGGCTGGAGCGCCGGCTGGCTGGCCTCCACCTGACTTAACAGAAGCTGGCTGAGCTCCCCCTGCCTTGCCTCCACCTCTAGGATGACCCTACCAGCCTGTCCTCCATATCTAGGTGGTTGGACCGCCGGTGCTGAACCCATAGGTTGATGAATGTGCTGCACTGCCTTGCACCAAAGACTGGGGCAAAACCTCTTCATGTGACTCGGATCTCCACACTCATAGCAACCCCTCGACACCATAGCCTGCTGCCCTAAAGACTGGCCCTGATGGCAGGAATAACCACTGGAGGAACAGTGCATGGCCGGGGCACTATATGAACTCTCTGGCATGGCAGTGAAATAAGCGGTGGAAGAACCCTGATGACCGAAATACCCGTCGGAGGAACCCTGAATAGCTAGTGGGTGATAATAACTCTCCGGCATCGCGCTGAAATAAGGCCTTACTGGAGTACCTCGAGGAGGTGGTGGTGGTGCTCAATATGGGGGCGCTGGGCTTGCCCCTCCCAAACTGACCTCTGTTCCTAGCCGGAGCACCTCTTAAATCTCAAGAAAATTGATCCCTCTTATCCTACTATCCCTGCTCTCTACTCCTCAGACGGTAGCCCTCGATCCTACGAGCGATCTTCATTACTAGCTGATAAGGAGTCCCTATCTCCACCTCTCGGGCCATGTTGGCCCTAATGCGAGAGTGCAACCCTGCTACAAACCTCCACACTCTCTCTGCGTCAGTAGGAAGTATCATAAGTTCATGACGAGACAACTCAGAAAACCTCGCCTCGTATTCGATCATTGTCATCTCACCCTGTGCGAGCTGCTCAAACTGATACCGCAACGCTTCCCTCTCAGATGGTGAATATACCTGTCCAGGAATAACTGAGTGAAATGCTCCCAAGTGATGGGGGAGAATCCGCTGGCCTTCCAAGAACATAAGACTACCACCATCTACGGGCCTTGCCCTCTAGCTGGAAAGTAGTGAAGTCAACTCTGTGAGACTCCAATATCCTTATGTTGTGCAATCTGTCCCTCCACCTATCAATAAAATCCTGAGCATCCTCATGACGCTTCCCCCAAAGACAAGAGGGTGTAGTCTGGTCCATCTGTCTAATAGCTTATGCAGATCGCCGTCCACAGCTGGTCTGGGCTCAGGTACCACTGTTGCTACTGGCTGGGCCCCACCCGCGGGTAGTGTACTCAGAGTCTGATAAACCACAGCTGTATGTACTGGGGCTTGAGCAGTAGGGGTCTGTGCTCCCCCTCCCGCCTGAGATGTGGTCGGGTCCGCTGGAAATAAACCAGCTTGGTTCATGGTATCCATGAACTGCATCATACGACCCATGACCTCCTAAAAGCAAAATGCTGTCATGAAATCCACCGGGGCAGGATATGCTGTGGGCACCTCGCCCTGCTCCTCAATGATAGGATCCTCTGCTGGATCTGCTGGCGGTGCATCTGGGGCAGCTCTGGGATGCCCTCGTCCCCTATCTCAGGCCGGTGCCCTTCCCCGGCCTCTGCCTTGACCTCTAATAACGAGGGGAGCGGCTCCTCCCGAGTTTGGAACGTTGGATGTACGCGTCCTCACCATCTATGGGTGAAGAGAAGAGTGAGATTTAATATTATCAATTTCACGATAGAAGATGAATAAAGAGAGATTTCCTAACACCCTATAGCCTCCCGAATATAAATACAGACGTCTTCATACTGATTGTTAGCACGTGAGATTTTCACCTACCTTATACTCCTACAAAATTCAATAAAATAAATTAATTTTATAAATTTTGTTGAATTTTAGCATATTTGTGAATTTCTTTTGCATTACATATTCATAATTCGTCTTTTAAAAACTATTAAGTTGCATAAATAGGTGCGCCATTAATTGAATTAAATAACAAATGAATGTCGATTATTTGGTGTAATGTAGTTCTAATAAACTAATTGCTTAGTTGAATCATTTTTTCTAGCCAATTGTGAAATTAATTCTTTACAAAGTACACGAATTAAATTGAATGGTGTTACTTCAAATCAATTCACTGATTAATCTATAAAAAAGAGTCAAAATTAGTTGTTACATTTTTTAGTTTTAATTAGAATTAGTATTAATTAAATTAAGTAAGGTTAATTAAAGCCTAAGATATTAAATATCGGACCTGGGCGAAGAAGGACCCATGCCCAATTCTTTCTCTACAAACACAAAAAAGTAGCCAGCCCAATTACCCCATAACCCATCTGTAATGACCTGGTCTGTCGTTACGTAGAACTTGCATTATAATTGGTGTTATTGACTTGTTATAGAATGATTATACTATATTTGATGTATTATAGTTGGTAGGATTGAAATCGAATGGTTGTAGCGAGAGTTCAGTCACTTAGTCCTTAAAGAATAGCCTTAAAATGAGAAAAGTTAATTAAGAGTTGACTTATTGGTAAACGACCTTGGAATGCGGATTTTATGGCTCGTATAGCTTCGTTAGGTGATTTGGGACTTAGGAGTGTGTTCAGAATAATTTTGTGATGTCCGGTGTAGAATTAGGCTTGAATTGGTGAAAGTTGGTTTTTGGCGATTTCTGGTCGGCAGTGGAAAATAGGCTATCGGGGTCAGAATGGAATTTAGACAGTTGGAACAGGTTCGTAATTTCATTTTGGACTTGTCCGCAAAATTTTAGGTCAATCGGAGTTGATTTGGATAGTTTCGGCATCATTGGTGAATTTTAGAAACTTCAAAGTTCTTAGGCTTGAATCCGATGTGAATTTGATGTTTTGATGTTAGTTTTGGTGTTTCGAGAGTGCAACTAAGTTTTAATGATGTTAAGGGATATGTTGGTAAGTTTGGTTGGGGTCCCGAGGGGCTCGGGATTGATTTCGGGTGGTTAACGGGCATTTTTGGACTTAAAGAAAGAGCTGGTTTTCTGGTTTTTGTGCAGCAGGCTTTTGCTCTCTGCGATCACGTAAGGGGCGTTGCGATCGCGTTGTTCAATCGTGAGGGGCAGCATTTTATTCTCTGCGATCGTATAAAGGCGTCCGCGATCGCAGAGGTTGAGCAACGTAGGTACCGCGATCGCGGGACTAAGGTCGCGATCGCGTAAAGTACTCTGAGCGTCAGGCAAGTTTGTGCATCGCGATCGCGTGTATTGGAGTGCTATCGCGTACGTTTGGTAAATGGAACAGTGCGATCGCGTGAGTTAAGGACTCATTGAGTCGCGATCGCGTGGCTTATGCCTCGATCGCAATGAGTAAAGTGAGGGCTGGAGAGGTTTGTTCTTAGCGATCACGTGAGGACTTCCGCGGTCGCAGTTCATTAATCACTGGGCATATTTAAATTAAACCCTCCGCGACTTAAACCCCTTTTTACACCATTATTGTACGGGAAATAGCTCTTGGGGGCGATTTTGAAGAGGGAAATCCTTGTTCTTCATTGAGGTAAGTGTTATAGTCATTAAAACTCGATTATGGATGATTATAGACCTTAATCCCAGCCTTTAATTCATGAAAAACAGTAGAAAAAATAGGATTTTGGGGCATGAGATTATGAGACCTTCAAGAGTCGATTTGAGGGGTCAAACGAACTTCGATTTTGGTGTTCTGTATATGTACGGACTCGTGGGAAGATGAAGAACACTTTTTTATAAAGATTTCTGAGTTTAGGGACGCGGGCTGGGGGTCGGGTTTTGACCGAATTCGTATTTTTGAGTTAAATTCAATATTTTTCAATTGGAATTCGTTCCTTAAGCATATGTTGATAATAAAAATCTGAACTTGGTAGATTTGGAGCCTTCAGAGGTTGAATTGGGAGGAAAGCGCATTGCGGAATAATTCCGGGCTAGTTTTGAGGTAAGTAATCTCTTTAAATCCTGTCCTGAGGGTATGAAACCCCGGACTATGCACCCTTTCACGGGTTTTGGAATAAAAAGGTGGAACTTTGGAACATGGTTCCTAATTTGGGCGACTATTGAGTTGCGGAACCGATTTTTAAGCCTTTGCTTACTTAGTATTTATACATTATGATATGTTTTGGGCTGTTAGCAGTGTTTGGGGCCTAGTGCCAACTTGTTTACCCCTTGGGGGATGTTTTTACTATTTTCCTTACTGATATGTTATGATTTTTCACTCAGTCTTTTCTGTGAAATTGTTTTGACACTCATAGTATTTTGATACTACTTCTTGAAAAATGAAATACTGTTTTTGGGTTGAGAATCCGGTATACTATGGCATGAAGTGAAAATTGAGAGTGTCTGACTGAGTGAGGCTGCTAGCCTATATTGTGAGGATGATATGATATGAGTGAGGCTGCGGGCCTATATTGTGTGTGAATTATGCCATGTTGTGGCTTATTATTGCGCTTGGGCTCTAGGAGCCCCTCCGGAGTCTGTAACACCCCCCCAATGAGCACCGANGTGAGGATGCCTGATGGGCAGAGTGATTGTGAGGATGCCTGATAGGCAGAGTGACTGTGAGGATGCCTGATGGGCAGAGTGACTGTGAGGATGCCTGATGGGTAGAGTGATTGTGAGGATGGCTGATGGGCAGAGTGATTGTGAGGATGGCTGATGGGCAATGGTTACGATAAATGATATTGGCCTGAGGGGCAGTTTTATGAAAGATTTTACTGAGTTTTCAAACTATGATTTACTTCGTTCTCACAC
>ML258301.1:0-69546 GCA_005239495.1 Nicotiana undulata | reverse complement strand
TTATGTACTGGACCTTAGTGAGTATGTATTCTACCTCTCGTCACTACTCTTTACGAGTTTAGACGGGATACTCACTGGGTACATATTTGTTATATGTACTCATGTTGCACTTTCTTTCTTTTTTCTGCACTTGATTGTGCAGGTCTTGAGGCTGGTCCGTCTGGTCGTCCGCCTGCTGATAGATACTGATCGCGGTGTCACTCCATACGGTGAGCTGTCTTCTTGGCGTCATCCTGACAGCACCTCTGGAGCCTTCTAGTTTCATTTTGTTCCAGACTGCGGCTTGTATATTTTTTGTATATGTATATTTCAGTTGTTGTATCTATGTAGCCGCCCGTTGACACTGTGGCACTAGTCCTGGCACACACTTGTTGTAGTTATGTTGGTAATTTGGGGTTGTATATATTAGGCCTAGTTGTGGCTCAGCTTGTTTCTACGGCCTTACCCCATACCGTTGATTATATTCCGCACTTTTATTGTTATAGTTGTATGTTGGCTTGCCTAACCTCGCGGTTAGGTGTCATCACGACTTGAACCGGTTTTGGGTCGTGACATCAAAAGTGTGCACGGTCACTAGTCTAGTAACTGGTGAAGTGGTGTTGATAGCCAAGAGGCACAAGATTATTTCTGTTGTTGATTTTGAATCACTGGAAGCTGGTGAGATAAATGGCTTGAAGGCAGTTGATGATGATGCACAACTGTGGCATAGAAGACTGGGTCATGCAAGTTTTTCCCTCTTGAATAAACTGATATAGAAGGATCTGGTTCGTGGTCTGCCTAACTCTAAATTTAAGGAGCACAGAGTATGTGATGCGTGTGCCAGAGGAAAACATGTGAAATCATCCTTTAAGCCAAAAAAGGATGTTAGCACATCAAGACCTCTTGAACTTCTTCACGTGGATTTGTGTGGCCCTATGAGAATTCCAAGCAGAGGTGGAAAGAAGTATATTTTTGTGATTGTGGATGACTACTCAAGATTCACTTGGACGTTGTTCCTGAGAGATAAAGATGAGGCATTTGAAGTATTTGTAGAATTTGTTAAGAAAATCCAAGTGAAGATGGAGTTGAAGGTAGCTTGCATTAGATCCGACCATGGGACAGAATTCGATAATGCAAAGTTTGATGAGTTTTGCGATGAAAATGGAAACATGACTAGGAAAAAAGCAAGGCTTGTTGTTCAAGGATACAATCAGGAGGAAGGGATAGATGATGAGACATTTGCTCCTGTTTCTCGCATGGAAGCCATCCAGATTCTCATTGCCTTTGCATCTCATATGGAATTCACTTTATTCCAGATGGATGTGAAAAGTGAATTTTTGAATGGTTTTCTCAAGGAGGAAGTGTATGTCAAGCAACCTCCTGGATTTGAAAGTCATTCTCATCCTGAGTATGTTTTCAAATTGGACAAGGATCTGTATGGCCTGAAGCAAGCTCCCAGAGCTTGGTATGAGAGACTATCAAAGTTTCTGCTGGACAATGGATTCACTCGAGGAAAGATTGACAACACCCTATTCCTGAAGAAACAGGGAAGGAACTTGCTCATCGTTCAGGTGTATGTGGATGACATCATATTTGGGGCTACAACAGACTCACTATGCAAGGAATTTGCCAAACTCATGGGCAGTGAGTTCGAGATGAGTATGATGAGGGAACTGAACTTCTTTCTGAGACTCCAAGTGAAGCAGTACACAAAGGGAACTTGCATCAATCAGTAGAAGTATATCAGGGAGCTGCTGAAAAGGTTTGACATGGATGAATCAAAAGTGATCGACACCCCTATTGCAGTTGCAACAAAGCTTGACATGGATGACTCTGGATCTCCTCTAAACCAAACAATGTACAGAGGAATCATTGGCTCTCTACTCTACCACACTGCAAGCAGGACAGATATTGTGTTTAGTTTGGGATTATGTGCAAGATTTCAATCAAATCCTAAGGAGTCTCATCTAAAGGGAGCCAAAAGAATTCTACGTTATCTCAAGGGCACACAGGACATGGTTCTGTACTATCCATCAGGTGACAATTTCAATCTTGTTATGTTGACGGTGATTATGCAGGTTATCTAGTGGACAGGAAAAGCACTTCAGGGATGGCTCATTTCCTTAGATCCTGCCTAATCTCATTGGTTACAAGGAAGCAAAACTCGGTGGCTCTTTCCACAGTTGAAGCAGAATATGTTGCATCTGCATCTTTCTGTGCTCAGCTATTGTGGATCAAACAACAATTGGAGGATTTTGGCATGTAAATTGACAGTGTACCACTTCTATGTGATAACACCAGCGCCCTCAACATGACAAATAACCCGGTTTAACACAAGAGAACTAAGCATATTGATGTGAGACATCATTTCCTTAGAGACAATATTGAAAAAGGGTACATCTGCATGAAGTTTTGTTGCACTGAAGATCAGATTGCAGACATCTTTACCAAGGCACTGAGCAGGGAACATTTTGAGAAAAAACAGGATGGCACTAGGGTTGATGAGACCTAATTAGGGACCTAGTTCTCTCGCTTTGGCTATGAGAGTCACTTTCAGGTACAGACAGCTAAAGTGTTTTCTGACTAAGCCTGACTCACACTAATACCGTTGCAGGTAGACACGCATGGTGATTACAAAAATTAAAGGTACGGCTCTGTTAGGTACAGGACCTGGTTCCTGTACCACAGGTTAGTAGTTATGTGTTTTCTATGCCTCTCTCAAAAATAACAAAATTAATTACTGATGCCACATCATCCGCTTGTTCAGTGTCTATGTCTGTCACGTCCATCTTTCAAATACTTCAACTCCCTCTGCACGTTTTCTTTTCCCAAAACACCTACCGCCATTTGAACCCGTTCCTCTTCCTCTTCCTTCTCATTATTACACCCTCTCTTATAAAGTTCTTTCTTCTCTAACCGCTCAGAAACACCTTCTCATATTCTCCCTCAGAAAACCGACCTTCCTTCTACACTGTAAGCTTTTCTCTCTCAAAAATGGCAAACGAGAACTCACCCCCTCTCGCTCTCCTACCGGTGACTCCAACCCCGTTCCAGAGGAGGTTCAGTCCTCTTCTCTCCCAGAAGTCATCATCCAAGCACATGATTCGTCTTCACTACCTATTGATGTTTCTTCTTCTCCAAAACCCATTGCTTCTCCCCCGTCTGACCAACCAAAAGAACCCTTATCCTCTGAAGCCACTGACCTCCCTCAGGCCTCTGAAGCCTCTGAGGATGAACCTTACCAATATATCAACTCCTCTCTCCTCGACTCTACGGCTCCCATGGAGTCTCCTGAAAAAGAAGCGGCTGAGAACATTATGGCCATTGCATCTGAGAGTCTTCCCTCTGAAGAAGCTTCTTCTCTTCCTGAGCCTCAGGGGGAAGAACCTCCATTCCTAGGAGATGAGGGGACCATGGTCCTGTTTGAGTCACCTGTCCATGAGTCTGTCAAAGAAAATCTTGGTGAGGAACCTGGTTCTCCTCCCACAGAAACTCGCCACGAACCCATTTTCTATACTCCTCCTCTAGAGTCTATTCCTCCCCTCTCTGAGCCTACTAATGACGATGATGATGATGAGATGGTCTTAAGTGCTCGCTTTAATCTTCGACAGAAAGTGATAACTCCTGAATCATCTGCCAAGCGATCATCTGCATGGTTGCAAAAGAAGGAAGTCTTTGACTCTGCTCTTGAAAAGAGTAAGAAAAGCAGTAAACAAAAGAAGAATAGATTGCTGAAGGAAGGGAAGGTGGTGGTGGATGAATCCATTCCTGTGGTTGAGGTAGAGGAAGATGCAGCAGAGGAACCAAGTTCCTTGGTAATAAGAAAATCTCATTCTAAAAGTTTGTCACTGGAGTTGTGGATGAAGGGCCAAAGAAACAGCGTGTGTCGCCCGTGAAAAGCAGTGAAAAGCTCAGGCGAGCTGAAGTTGGTGAAGCCAGTATCAAGGAGTTTGTGGTTGTAGAAAGTTTAAAGGGAAAGTTTGTGAAAACGTCAGGAAAAAGAAAAAGGGAGATGGAAACCATCGGAGGACCTGGTCCAAAGAAAACAATACCAAGTGATAGTGGTAAGTGGCAAGAGAACGTGAGGAATTAGAAGGTGTTGTGGGGTCGAATGTTTGACCAAAAGATTTATGAGATGGATGGAATGAGCCAACTTATGGCCATGGTTTAGTTTCATAAGTGGGATCATCTCTTCAATGTGAGTGTGCCCAAAGTGTATGAGGATGCGGTGAAGGAATTTTATGCAACCCTATTCACCACTACTGGGGATCATATTTGTGTTCTGGTGGAAGGAGTTGACATTATTTTTGATGATGCTGCTCTGGGAACAGTTCTTAAAGTTCCAGCTAAGGGAATGTCTTCGATGAAAATAATGATAATGCTTGTGAGAGAAATTTTCGGCGAGCCATTGTTAAGTCGGGTACAATTCAGCAAGGTGAACGGGTCCACAAGAAAGTTATGCTCCCTCTTTACCAGCTTCTGTTCGAACTGGTAAATAAGGTACTTCTCCCCCGTGCTGAAAGGAGATCGATTGCCTCCAAGGATGATTTGACATTTATGGAGGCCCTTGACTCATTCACCCCTATCAACTTGCCTGGTATTATGATTGAACACACGAGGAAAGTGGTATTTAATCATGGGCTCCCGTATGGTTTTGCTACTTACTCAGGTATTTGAGTTCTACCAAGTGCTTGTTAAAAACCCTCGAGTAGGGACCTGCAAGTAGACCTTCTCCAAGACGACCTTAGAGGAATGTGAGTGCTTTGAGAAAGTTGGGGGAAGCACTTCGACAATATCTCAATTGATCAATGCGTTGAATGCTGCAAATGAGGTGATCAAGAAGTTGAAGGTTCAGATTGCTATCTTGGAGACTCAGTTGAGTCAATCTTCTGGGGGACTTGGTGTTGTTGTTCCTTCCAATGAGGATGTTTCCCGCTTGACCAAGGAGAACACTGAGCTCAGGCAGCAAGTTGAGAACCTGCGGGAGAAACAGCTAGAGGAACAAATGTCTGCTAATGCCGCATGAATTTGGTTCTCAAGACCCTGTCTGCCTCCTCCTCAAAGCCTTCCTCTTGTAGTTCCCCCTAGGATTCCGTCCTATCCAGTTCTTGTCTATTTTTTATGATGTTTGTGGATGTTAGTACTTATTTTTTATTTTTTTTTGTGTTTGGTAATTGGATCCCTCCTTACTTCTCTCGCTTTTAAAAGTCCAAATTACGTCTTTGCTCACCCAAGCAAAGACTTCTCTGTATTAAAATCGCTTTTGGTATGAATGAATCAGCTTTTCTCATGTTCTGCATACTGCCTACTTGCCTTTTTCTTCTGTTGTCTATCATGTTGTGTGCACACAAGGGGCATGAGTTAGCTTTGTTAGACTTCTTTACTCTTGCTAACTGATTGTGCCTTTTTATGATGCCAAAACGGGGAAGATAAAATAAGAATAATTGATAGCAGGGTTTAAGGGGGAAGCACACAAACAGGGGGAACAATATGGGGTCCTGGTCTCTTATCTGGTTAAGTTAAACTAGATAATTGCTCATCAACTATAAAAGTTTGTCATCATCAAAAAGGGGGAAATTGATGGGTTAGTATTCTGTTTTGATGATCTAACAAACTTTTATGTAAAGAACTAGATAAATGACCTGATGCGTAACCAGCACAACCAGTCAGCATAAACTCAAGAAATCTGGGCAGTGTACATTTGAACTCACAGAGAACAGCTCAGGGACCTGATCCCTTGATATTCTCACTAACGGAAGTACAAGTCAACTCTACAGTTGGAAAGTTGTGACAGAAAAGTGACTGCCTACAACTGTACACGCTACAGTGCAGCAGTCACTTCCGATTGGTTGAAAAGTGTACCAACTAAGCATGTGTATCCATCTTGAGATGTCCTAGGGATATAATATCTTGTTTGGAGACAAACAAGATATTCACTTGAGCATTTACTAAACATTCTCTCAAGCATTTAAGTGTTGCTCTTGCATTGAATACTCAAGTGTGTCAAGAACAAGAAGACAACTCCACTAAGACGGACATGTTCCACTACGTGTTGTTAGGTGTCCTTATTTGAGTTGTAATCTTGTATTTTTCTTTTCATTGTATCCTACTCGCTTTCTTAGAAGCACGGTTTTTAGGAATCTCAAAACCATAAACCTTGTGTGTTTGTGTTGTGACTAAGTGTAGTTATAAGTCAAAGTCTTTGTAACTACTGAGTGACAAAGTGGCTTGTAATGAGTATTACAAGTTAGTGTGTTAAAGTCTTTGTAAGATAGTCATTACAAAGTGGCTTGTAATAATTGAGATTACAAGTTAGTGAAGTTGAAATCATACCAGTGTAGGTCGTATTTTTTGTTCCCTTGAGTTGGGATTTTTTCACGTAAAAATCATGTGCCTCTTTTACTTACTATCACTATTGATAACTCTGAGGGACCTGGTAAAGGACCGGGTCTCTTTATAGTTTGCAGCCTCCTAGAAACTATCAGATAGCTTCTGTAGTAGAACGACCCGGCATGAACCCGAACTGGTTTTTCGATATAGACACCGCCCTCCTTATCCTCCCTTACACCACCCTCTCCCAAACTTTCATGGTATGACTTAGTAACTTGATACCCCTATAGTTGTTACAATTCTGGATATCCCCTTTATTCTTGTACACCAGAACCATTGTACTCCACTGCCACTCATCAGGCATCCTCTTTGTCCTAAAGATAACATTAAACAACCCAGTCAGTCACTCCAAGCCCGCTCTACCCGCATATCTCCAAAACTCTACCGGAATCTCGTCTGGTCCGGTCGCTTTTCCCCGACTCATCTTACTCATCGCACCCACGAGGCCACGACCTCATCAACCTTAATGCGCCTACAATACCTAAAGTCTCTGTGAATCTCGGAGTGCTCCAATTGCCCTAACACGATGTTTCCATCCCCTTTTCATTCAGAAGTTTATGAAAGTACGACTGTCATCTTTGCCTAATCTGGGCCCCTTTCATCAATACTCGATTGTCCTCGTCTTTGATGCGCCTCACTTGATCCAGGTCGCGAGCCTTCTTTTCTCTCGCTTTGGCCAAGCGAAATAACTTCTTGTCCCTACCTTTGCCCCCAAGTTCCTCATAAAGCCGACCAAAAGTAGCAGTCTTAGCCTCTGTGACCGCTAATTTTGCCTCCTTCTTAGACTCCTTATATATTTCTCTGATCGCTCTCCTCTGATCCTCGTCGGTGCTCTCTACTAACTTAATGTAAGTCGCTTTCTTGGCTTCCACTTTACCTTGGACCATGTCATTCCGCCACCAGTTTCCTCGGTGCCTTCTAGAGTAACCTTTCGAAACTCCCAACACCTCTCTTGATGCCTCCCTTATACAGTCTGTCATCGTCGTCCACATAGCGCTAGCGTCCCCACCACTCTTCCAGGCACCCATATTCATCATCCGCCCCACCAACTCATGTGCATTATCCTTAGACAAATCTCCCCACCTTATCCTCAACTGACCCCATACAAACCACATCTTCCTCTTCATCAAGATACCGACGTCCATCACCGGGAGCATATGTTGAGTTGCGAGGTTCTCACTCAGGATCACCTTGCTATCCTTGCACAACCCCTTATCACACCTCCTGAGGAGGAGATAGTAAATCTGAGTCTTAGCCACCATACTCCGGAAAGTAACCAAATGTTCCTCCCTCTTCGTAAACATCGAGTTCACGATCACCAACTCAAAAGCTCTAGCGAAATCCAATAGTGAGGTGCCACCCCGTTCCTATCACCAAAGTCGAAGCCATCGTGCACCTCACCATATTCATCAGCAGACGGCCCAATATGACCATTGAAATCCCCTCATATGAATAGCTTCTCCGTAGGAGGAATACCTCGCACCACCTCATCCAGCGCCTCCCAGAAGCGCCTTTTAACCTCCTCGTCCAAGCCCGTTTGCGGCGCGTAAGCGCTAATGACATTCAGAGTGCTCCCTCCAACTACTACCTTAATCGTCATCAACCTGTCATTCACTCGTCTAACATCTACCACCGACTCTCTAAGCTCCATATCCACCAAAATGCCCGCTTCGTTCTTACCCTTCACGACTCCGAAGATGACTCATAAAAATCATTGAATTATTATTTTGTTTCAATTAATGCCCTATGTCGAAGCATATAGGTAATGCTAATTAGCATGTACAGGAAGAATCATGACAGCATTATCATTTTCATCAGTAGCTGAGGATTCAAAAATCAGGAATCATTCCTAGAGTTTGTACTACTAAAGATTCAGAAATCATGAATCATTCCTGAAGTTTGTACTAGTAAAAATTTAAAATCAAAAATCTTTCCCGGAGTTTGCACTAATAAATGTCCTCACACCAGGAATCATTCCTGGAGTTTGAACTAGTAAAGGTTCAAACATCAGTAATTATTAATAGAGTTTGAACCGCAATATATTTCATTGAGGTTCCACTAGTCAAAGTTTCGGAATCCAACACCGATTGCTGGAATGTGTTTTGTGTTTTAGTTGGGGACAAAAACAATAATTTAATTGGTCCAGTGTTACTTTGAAATTACTATTTAAAATATGAGTAAGCTTTAATAACGGCACAAAAAGTAACCAACCCAACTAATTGTTACCTTATATAAGGCAAAAGATGTCCAAACTTATCCCAATACTTTTTATTCTACACTTTCGCTCCATTCATATTCTCATGTTAGCAAATAGTTTAGTATTATAATTGCCATTAATATATCTCCACTGTAAAACGAGTAAATTGTACGTAGCCAAATTCTTAAAGTAAAATGTCCAAGTTTCCCTCTCAACTTTTGATTGTAACTTAAACTATCTTCATACTGGAGTTCCGCCAGAGGCTACAGGCAAAAGGGAGACATTTCTTTTTCTAATTTGGGGTAACATCAAACTAAAGGTCTAATGGAGAGCAAAGTTATTTAATTCTGGGTGGTACATTAGAAATTTTGATAATTTTCTTTATACAAATAATGTTTGTGCCTTAGTTTGATTCGGCATGAACTTTAAGAATATAAAAAAGAATTAACATGTTTGTCAATCTATTTAATGACAAAAACTAAATCTATCTATTCATATGTTCCTCTTCAATGTTAAGAATTGAAAACTAAAATCCCGCAAGTCGCATAAATTCACTTTCGTTCCCACTTCTAAAAATAATTCCTACTGCAGGTTTTTAAAATGAGCATTGAAAACTAAAATCCCGCAAGTCGCATAAATTCACTTTCGTTCCCACTTCTAAAAATAATTCCTACTGCAGGTTTTTAAAATGAGCATTGAAAACTAAAATCCCGCAAGTCGCATAAATTCACTTTCGTTCCCACTTCTAAAAATAATTCCAACTGCAGGTTTTTGAAATGAGCGACAAGCATTATGTGAAGCCTCTAGCGTACTCCTATTAATTCCATTTTTCAATAGGAAAAAACAATCTGTTGACATTAGAACGTGTTAGATTATAGACTTGATTTTCCACCTAAACAAACCTCTGACTTGGGTTATCTAAAACTTTTAATTAGTGAAAGACTGAGCATTAATAGTCACATTAACAAGTTCACTTTCTTTAGTCAAATCGTGTGTAGCTAACTATGTAAACAAATTGAATTTAGCTATAAATACTATGAAGATGATCACTTAAAATACTTGAATGACAGAATAAGAGGCCTGATGCTTCAACAAGACTATTGGATAACGGTTGCTTCAGCTAGTGTAAGCCTGATATTACTACGGCAGCAAAATGCCAGCTAATTCTCATGCAATTCGAACAACATTTAAGCTGTCTGTCACTACATTCTTTTGATCTGCCAAACCTCGAAGTGGAGGATTAACAGAAATAGAAATGAAGGCACTGAATTTGCACCAGGCTGATATAACAAGACTGGACTCGCAAAAGAAAATATGCTTCCAGCCGAAGTATGAATCAACCAGCAATACTTAAATGGAAGCGGATCTTCATTGCTCTAAAGCATGCCGTTGCAGAACCTCACTTCTGGCTATCTGTGCAGTACAGGAAAACAATGATCCTCGGAGTCTCTTTCTTTTTCTTCATTCATTACCTTTGTTTTAAACTATCTGGTGAAAACTAGGATTCTACCTGAATCATGAAGTGTCCCAGCGAGATAAAGATCATTGATAAGATTTTGATCAATGTTCTACATCTTCAGGAAGGATTGCTTTTCCTCTGTAAACATACTGCATCTCTTCCTTCCACGTCTGCAGAACATCAGGCATCAGGAGACATTTCATAAATTATATTGTTGCTAGTAGTTCAGACAATGGTGCTATTAGTTACTCTGATTTCCATTTAGGAGCAACTTTTAGCATTCCAAGAACGTTTTAACATCATGCAATTTATCATCTTAGCAGGAGAACGACCAAAACGGAGTACAAGCAAAGTTTACCTCATGTCTGAAGGAAATCCTCATATTGGGTACATTGGTCTTGTGAATATCGTTTCCTTGAGGTCCTCTCTTATAGTATTTACCGCCAAGCCAGTGTGCCTGCAACATTCACGATAGGAAGCACAATTAGCATTGGAATTGACAAAGTGCTCTCTAGCATAACCCTTAACCATGAATAAGAACTAAAACTTCTTTTTATCACAAGTTTGCGTGCTGTAAGAAATTGCATTTCAAATGCTTCCATTAACTTCTAAGCATGTCACTTGATTTTCAATCACCCTTAACTTCTGGGCTAGGTAAAATAATATACAAGTTTCTCAGAGATGTGATATTTTCAATAGTCTTTCTACCTTCACAAGGTAAGGGTAAGTGTTAGGATTTTGTCCTGAATTCTAATTCTATTAGGACTCTTTTTTCTTGAAGGAATGAAAAAGACTCCTAAAAGGATTAAATCTCCTTAATATGTCTTATCCTTTTATTGGAAGACAAGTGTTGCACATCTATAAATAATGACCTCTACTTCTCACAAAACGAAGAAAACAACAAAAGCATCCACAATGTAGTCATTAAAGAGTTTTGTTTAGGGGGAGATTTTTCTCTCGATAGTTTTTCTTCTTTTATATTAGTTTTATCATATGTAGATCAATTGATCAAACCATTATAAACTATTATGCTTAGTTTAGTATATTTTTCTTTTGTCGTCATGATTTATCGTTCATCAAGTTTTGTATTGTTAGTTTCCGCATGCACCATGTTATTTCGATCCCAACAAGTGGTATCAGAGCAAGTGGTTCAGAGTCAATTGTTGAACGAGGTTGAAAACACATTCAATGCGTGTCTAGATGAAGACGATAATGAAGATTTATTCAACATGCTACATGTGGAGATAAATTTACAATCACAATTGTATTCAAAACGACTGCTGCTGCATCTTTATTGGAAAAAAAAAACTCTTTCTAACCCATATTTTGGCCAGTTTTAACCAATACCAGTTTTAAGTCATGCCTACTTGCAACGCATGAGTTCCAATGTCAGTTTTAACTCATGCTTCTTTTTAATGCATGAGCTTCTTTTTAACCCATGTTATTCTTAACACGTGAGCTCCTCTTAACCCATACTTGGGCTTCTTTTAACCAATACCAAGATTTTCAACCTATACCGGGTTTTAATCATGGCAAGCAGCAGTGATGAAGATTATGTGAAGAAGATGAATCAACTTTGTCAAGAAAATTCAGGCCAAGGGGAGATTGTTAGGATTTTGCCCTGAATTCTAATTCTATTAGGACTCTTTTTTCTTGAAAGAATGGAAAAAGACTCCTAAAAGGATTAAATCTCCTTAATATGTCTTATCCTTTTATTGGAAGACAAATTTTGCACATCTATAAATAAGGACCTCTACTTCTCACAAAACGAAGAAAACAACAAAAGCATCCACAATGTAGTCATTAAAGAGTTTTGTTTAGGGGGAGATTTTTCTCTCGATAGTTTTTCTTCTTTTATATTAGTTTTATCATATGTAGGTCAATTGACCAAACCATTATTATTATTATGCTTAGTTTAGTATTTTTTCTTTTGTCGTCATAATTTATTGTTCATCAAGTTTTGTATTGTTAGTTTCCGCATGCACCATGTTATTTCGATCCCAACAGTAAGGTCTGCATACACACTACCCTCCCCATGCCCCACTTGTGGGATTACATTGGGTTTGTTGTGTTGTTCTCAGAGATGTGATATTTGACACAGTGGACACAAATGAAGTCTTTAATACCACTGTAGAAGTTCTCAAACAAAGAAGTTCGAGAACCAGAATTACGGAATTACCACCACGAAACTCACCAAAAGAACAAAAAAGAATTAGAAGATAACACCAGGGAAGGAGGCGTTAAGGAGTCATTATCAAAAGTGATACATCTCTTAAAAGGCCAGACTGATACAGCAAATATGTTCATTGCTTGCCAATTTTCATTTGTTGCAAGTAAAACAGTGATATGCATATTTCTATTAAGATGCAATATGGTAGCACTGCTTAGAGCCCATAGCTCGAAGTAAAAGGCGAGGGAATAAAACGATAAAGAAGTATACTTTTGCAAAAGAAGAATCCACTCCCAGTCTTTTGCAATACAAGTCCAACTAAACAATTCCAATCTTTTTTGAGAAGGAAAACAATTCCAATCTCAGATGCCCAAAAGATATGAATTTTTACTTACCTGTTTGAACCACGGGTATAATGTTATAAATACCAGTAAGATTGTGATTACTTATAGCTTGTTTGGCCAAGCTTCTAAAATCAGCTTATTTTGAGAAGTGCTTTTTACAAAAGTGCTTTTCAAACAAAGTATTTTTAGTGAGAAGCAGATTGTGTTTGGCTACTTGTTTTGAAAAGTACTTTTGAGTAGCAATTAGTGTTTGGCTAAGCTTTTAAAAAGTACTTCTAAGTGTATTTTCCGCAAAAGTGCTTTTCACAAAAGTGCTTAAGAGAAGTTACTTTTTTTCCTTCCAAAAACATGGCCAAACACCTTAATTTTAGAAAAAAACACACTTTTGACCCCAAAAAAAAAAGGTTTTTTGCCTTAAAAAAAACTTGGCCAAAAAGGCTATTAACCAAAGAAATGTTACTTGAGAGATACAATATTTCTAAAAGAATTGCTTATAAATCTGGCCTGAATGCTTACCTTGTCTGCATGCTTGAACCCTGACTGATAGACAGAATTCCTAGCTATCTCACAAAGGTCACAAGAACTCAGTTTCCATACCTGAAATATTAAGTTGGTTAAGGACATATTATTATTCAACAAATTAAACAAGAAGAAGAATGGACAAACCTTAGCTGCAACACTGTATTCTTCCACAAGAGGCTCTTTTGTCAAGTGGATTTGCAAGGGATCATCAGTAGAGAGTGAGACATTCATGCCACGGTGGAAGAACATAAGGAATGGGTTGCGATTATAATCAAGGAAAAGCGAATTATTGCTCAAGGGAGACATCGCCAGTCCAACCTGAATAAGTTATTCAGAGATGGGGACAATAAAGTGAGTAAACAGGAAAACAGATCAGAGGGAGAGAGAATAGCACAGAATACATAAATAAGAGTTTAAGTTCTGTGCATGAACGGTGTATAGAATTTTACAGCATCATGTTAATTTGACCTGCAAAATGTAACTCTTCATAGCAAGACTGAAATTGTAACCTAGAAAATATCGTCATAACCTGCTATAGCCCATTAAATTGAACGAATGGTGTAAAAATTCTCTAGACTGTCAGTGTGTATAACTTACCTATAAAGAAAGAATGACTTCTAAGGCATTTTCTGTAGTAAAATATAAGTGTATCTCCACATAGCTCGACATTACAAATATAACATGATAATAAATTATATCATCAAATGGACTGAAGCACGTTACATATAGAAGAAATAAAACATAGTTGCATCGCACATCGTCCACCATCTTAGTGCATATCAAATAAGATGAAAATGGGTCCCATTCCAAAGCTTGATGCAGTAACTTCTGGGGACTGTTTAACAAAGTGAACATGCAAATTAGAAAGAACAGTAAAGAGCCATTTTAAAGAAACATTTTCTACTTTTACATCTATTAATACTGGCACCTAGTCCCACATGCCATCTACACTGCTTACTCTAATATAATTTGCCACCTCGATTGACAAATCTTACACAATTCTAGTAGTTAACTTGCCCATAATTTTTTTTTGATAACCGTGGTGTCATGGACAGCTTGCGCGCACCTCGACTAATTGATACCTGCCACCTCCCACCAGCAACAACAGGTATCAGGTAAGTATGTCCCCCAAGACTTCGGACAAATGGGAAGGAATCACCTAGTGTTTTTCTTCTCCTTTTTCTTTGTGATGTTTCTCAATGACTGGGAATTCCTCTTTTACACCCTCTAGATTTTGAAACCCATTGTAGTAGCTATGCTTCATCAATTTCCACATGCATCCAGTAGGTTATTACAACCATTACACTGTATGCGTTCGTAATTACAATCTTCCTTAGAGCACCCTAAATGATTTAGTAATGTCATCTAATTGCAGGGAACTCAAAAAATATATCTAAACAAGGCTCACTGCATAAAGTTAACGAGGTAAAGGTAATAAAGAGAAACACCTGTGCAAGGTAGTAAAGATAATGCAGTACAGGGGTCTTCCGCAGATTGATGCCATGAGAAATGTTATGACACAAAAGAAATCCAGCAGCTAAATGATCAATATCACCCGCCTGCATGAAATTGACAACATAAATTTGACCTGCACGTCGCTAACAAAAAGATGAGCTCAAATGAACACCAACCTCCCCACAGTGTGGTCTGAATCTGATTGTTGGCAATCCTTTTGATTCCCGAAGCTAAGGACACAAGAAATAAAAGAGTACATTAGATATAGATTTATGAGGGAAGAAACACAGCTGTCTACACGATATTGTTGAATAGATGTCCTCTCCCTTGCAAGGAGAAAATGGCAGCAGTAGGCAAGGAGAAGCTCATGCATGAAGGCAAACATAACCACTGAAGGGGGTTGATAAACATTATAAGAGGAACTTGTAAGGATTTCCTTCAAACGTTCTCTTTAATTTTCAGCTCTCGTTATTTCAGCTTGTGGATAAAAGGAGAGAATAGACTAAGAGAGTCTAGGGATGGCATAGGATTGGAAATTGTGGCATAAGAACATATTTCATGGGTGTGGGGCAGTAAATTTCTTTTAGAGCTCACGTGAGGGACTCTCCGGTGCATGTATGTATTGATGCAAAGAAAGCCTCAAGGCCCTTGACCACTGGTATCTTCGTTGGATAGAGGTTAATTTAGGATAGAGCTTGACCCAGAATCCTAGTCTTTGTTACTGAACAACCAACTTTAATTTCATAGAACATGATTGAAATTCTTTACCATGAAAATCAACCTAACAATTTGTCCAGACAATAAAATTACAGAAATACCTTTTCCACTATTAATTTAATGATTTTGAACATTTATTATTCTTATTCGGAAGGAATAAATAAGAGAGTGAATAGTTTGCTCGCTGACAAATTTGGAAATAGAGGGAAAGAAAAATGAAAAAGAGATGAAAAGAAAAGAGAATAAGAAGGATAAAGCATGCAGGTAACGTGTGACCATCTGGGTACAGAAATGTTCTGTACACGCATTTACTAAATGTCTTAGCCAAATAGGATTCACTTTTCTTTCCGTCAATATCTTGAGTTTTCCACAAAAGGAGATTTTAGCATTGATTTAAGTTAATTCAATAGGATTAAGCCTGCAGATGATCCATCGCCATCCTTAGGACAGTCACTTTCTTTAGCTCCAACTTATGATTATATGGTACTTCAATATAACCACCCAACGTGCTATAGATAGTTTTCTCTAGAACAAAATTAGACAGCTCTGGAGGACAAAATGTGGATGACTACACTGCATTTAAGTACCGCTAATATTTGGAGTCGTGAAGCACCACTGACCTTGTTAAGTGTATACAAGTTTGCATAACAGTAATACGCATAATAAGAAAATGCTGGATTGAACTGATTTGTCCATTCATCTGGCTTTGGCATATGCTTGGTAGGACGTCTCTCTGGTTTACTTTCATCATCTACCATGTCAAAACCTACTACCTGTCACCAAAAAAAACAAAACTTTATGCTCCTTCAATTGGCTAAGAATTTCCAACTGTATGCAGGGACAGAACTTATTGAATAAATTGGTTCTTTTCGGATGGCATTCTAGCAGTAAAATGACAAGAAACATGCAAAAGGATGGCTCTAATTAAAAAGAATAATCTACACAAAAAAGAAGATGCAGACATTAAAATTTCAAACAGATTCAACTTGTTGAATAAGAAAACAACTGAAGCTTAAAGCAAATGGTATCTATAATAATAATTATTGACGAGAAGAGGATTCATTAATAGTTCAAGGTTGACTATGGATAATGCTTTCAGAACCCAGTCAGAGTTGGGCAATCACTGGCACTTAAAAGCTAGCTGCATTTGGCCTCACATCTGATAGGTGCACTAGGTGAACTTAAAACCTAATTAATAAAATGATAGTATTGGTCTATCTCCGATAGAACTTGGCAAATTTTTCCATCGTTAGAACTTTTGGTTATCAGAGAATATTGATCTATTTATCTCAACACATATAGCATACAACTGTGTCCATGGAGGCAAATCTTGGTAGGCATTGCACAACCACAAGGACACTGCAGGCTGCAGCTGGTCTGACATCTGATAATTGTTCTCATTCCTCAGAGAAGTGAAAGTTGATTCCAGAGAAAACTGTAACTTATTATAAAAAGTTTGCAACTTTGGCAACAATTTTAGTTACACATGAATGCTGACAGAAAAACATTAGCAGGAGAAGAAATCCAATCAGTTGCACCAAAAGGGGATGCAGTTATCTTCTTTCATATCCCTTGAACGAAAACTCAGCAACAAGAACTGCCAGGACATGATGAAATGTGTAACAAACACTACTACTGTACGACCTGAGAGATTAGCCAATAATTTTAAATAATACTGGTCATATATTCAGTGCTCCCAAGAATTTTGAGGTGGCTAAACCCAAATAGTCGACCTTTTGCCTAAAGCAGCTATGGAGGGAAAAGATTAATATATTTATCTAACTCTTCAACATACACCTTGCTTATGAGTTGTATTCGATTTAGTGGAGATCTTTCTTGGTTATAAAGAGTCAATATAACTGAGATGGATAGATGTTTTGAGGTGTTTATATACGTCAAGAAAGTTCCCTACCTTGCATCTAAATGAAGATGGATTGCTATTTTTTGCATCCCAGATTGGGAGTGATATCTGACAAACAATACTAACCAATATGTTTATATCTTTTTTACTTCAAATTTGAAGAATGTTTTAGAACTGAATGAAAGAATGTGAAATATATAGCATTGCGGAAAAGAATGTGAAATTTGAAATCAATTATTGAAGAGAAGACCACCTGCTGGACACTGGATTGATTTTACAGTGCTTATCGCACAGTCTCCAGACAGCAATTACGATCTTAGTTTGATGTAAGGGTAGAGGACAATAAAGCCAATTAATAGTAGAAGTTTCTAAAGAGAATTAGCTAGATAGGAACAACAGTTTGTAATTTAAGTTTGAATTGCTCATCAATCAATAGTGTTCGAAATTTTCCTATTTATAGGACTGTCAAACATTGTGGACCCTGCAAGAGAAAGTGTCACGTGAAAGTCAGGAGTAGTTTTCAGACCATACCTCAAGGATCTGATAGTAATTATTCTAATCGATGGATCATGGATGACATCATGGCTATCTGAAACTAAGCACTTCACCAAAGCAATTTAGCTGTTATAAAAGTAATTGCCACAAGATACGTTTGGGCATAGAGATGCAAGATGACTTATCCCAAGAAATAGAAATCACAGAAAACCACATAATTCATCTAGGAAAAAAATCTACATATATGCAAATTCCATAGCTGCACTAGTTAAACATTCTTCTTCCAAAGATTCAAATTCTAAGCCTTATAGTTGCATTATGCGCTTGTGGATTTCTTGCATGTCCATATCAGATGATTATCTAGGACAAACTTCATGTACGACAATTTGTAGCAGATCAGACCAAAAATTACAGATAAAACTAAGAAATGAGGGGCAACCAATAGTCTGTTCGTTGGGCGCAGAAAGTTGAAATGGACGAAGCTTTTAAAAGAGAAATCAGAAAATGAAATATAGCTTTAGTGTAAATGGTAAACCACATAACTATAATAGGTCAAAATGCAAACTTAACCTGCATTAAGAACAGATGCAAATGAGGATGAGACTTTGGATCAACAGTGACTTCAAATAGTGGAATGAACACATTATCTAGAATGTTCTGGAAGGACGTGCAAGTTCCCATACTCCTGTACACATTGTATAACCGTGGGAGCTGCAAAGAGTAAAGTAAGAAACGCATCATATATCCATAAGCAAATATGCTGACATAATAATCGAAAGGATCTAAATTGCCTATAAGAATTGATTTTGTGATTTAACATACCCTTTATGTAGAACCCAGAAACCACTGTACTAAGACATAAACCTGAAGCACACGGGCTATGTCCGGTGCCTTAAATCACAGAGTGGAGTGTATGGGACAAGATACTTCAAGGATTGGATTTAGGGTTTATTAGTAGTTTCCAAGTACATAGGAGTCATCCAAACTAATGCATGGGAATCAACAAATCAGAAAATATTCTTCAACAGCGTACTTCCAAAATATAAGAGTTCCAAAAGCAAGAAGATGAAATTATCTACCAATACCACCTTCCTTGGTCCTACTCCGTCCCTGGAACAGATAGTTTCATGTGTACCATGATTACTCAGAGTGGATCGAAAATCCTATCTTCACTTATCCATAGATAACTGACCGCATGGCATTAGCATGACAATTTAGCTTAAAAGGTCACATATTCCCACTTACCACTGCATATAAATTTACTGACCATAAGAAAACCTAGTATAGCATTCACAAGACCCAAGGGAAGATGACCCAAGGTCACGGATTCGAGCCGTGGAAGCAGCCACTAATGCTTGCATTAGGGTAGACTGTCTACGCCACACGCTTTGGATGCAACCCTTCCCCGACCTTACGTGAATGCGTGAAGCTTTGTGCACTGGTCAGCCCTCGCCCTCTTCCTCTCACCCACATTCCCATGTGGGGAAGGAAAATTTTATCTCGTTCAGCATTAAGTTTAATTTGGCACTCAGAATACCTAAATATTCTACCATCATATTAAAATCAATCAAACTGACACCAAACACTAAGCAAACCCTGCTCTGAATCAGACATCACCATTACAATGCTACTATCATCAACCATTGCCTCCCCCCTCCCCCCCGGCCCCCCAAAAAAGCACTTTTTACCTCAAAAAAGCACCAAGTCCCCAAGGAAAAACTCTGCTACATGCTCAACCTGCCTGACATATTTCTATAGCGAAACCTGAGAACAGAAATTTGTAGCAAATAGGAGAAGTCTTCAAAGTAAGGGATGGGTCTGCCAGTGATACAGAGGGCAAAGTGTTCACAGGGCACAGTAGAAAACCAATGGTAAAGGGAGGATCATATACATATTTATGCAAGCATTCCTAGCTAAGGATTTTAAACTTTTGAGTATTTTATGCGTATAATCCATGCAATTTATCATATTTGTGCAGGTGATGAAGGTGGTAAGACAGTAGCCCAAAAGAAAATCAAATCAAGTTATCATAGTAGCAATAGGGTGCGCCATCATGCTAGTAATATATTGTTCAGGCATCCTCTTTTTTTTTGCGGCAGCAGTAGGCATTAGCAAATCGTGAAATAAGCCAGAAACTGAAGAAAATCATCGATACAATACACGGCGATCACGGCAACCATGCACCACGATCAGGATAGAGAGAAGTGAGAACACAAGCCTGATCGCAATACTCAGCCAGCCGCACTTGGTAATGAAAGTGGATAAAAAGGGCCAATCGTGGTGAGTGATGGATCATGAAAGAAGAAGCTTCTGAAGTAAAAAAAAAAAAAAGTCTTTTGATACGTAGAAGCTTCTGAAGTTGCAATTGGTAATGCAGAGAAAGTCAGGAAATGTTGGAACTTATGGTTAAAAACACCATATTGCATCAAGTGAATTTTGACCTGACCTCAAAGATGCAGAACTCTTAATCAATGGTGAATATTGTCAGTAATAATACTGTCCCTATACAACTTTTAACAAATTCAAATACATTTAACTATTCAATTTTAAATTTTGATCTAATGTTTTCACTAAAAAATTAACTATTCACCCGTTACTTCAATATTTTCTTCCACTACTGCTACTAGAATAAACAAGTCATATTAACATCATAAACTCCGCGCTTAGTCAGATACTATAATAGAAAATGAAAAGGGGGAGTACTTTTCAAGAACAATACACGATCAGCACTATACCCACCTGAATCAACCATACAGCATTTTGGCTATAAAGTTCATTGTTTACAAACCAGCTAGCCAATGTATCCCATTCACTTTGTTTCCTTCCATAGACGGAGATTCTGTATTCAGCCAGCTGGCAAAGGGAAAAAAAGGATTATGTCATACATTATTAAGGTGAATTTTCACCATATTGAACTATGAAAATAGTACTCAGCAAAAAAGCAATACATTAACAATCAGATAGCCTAGAATAGACAACCTAGAACAGAAATGCTAATGTGATAACTACATGTTGTCTTAAAGTCTTATTAACATATGTCCTATTGGAAGTAGTTTTCACTCTTGAGGGGTATTAACAGCCTAAGACAAAACTCTCACAAGTGCAAGAACAACTGTCACAGGCAGCAAGTAATCTTAAGAGTTTAGATGTAAACAAGCACCCAAGTATGTTCCCAGTGGTCAATGAAATTGGAATAGACAGTGAGAGACCGAGATTCGAATCCCAACAGATGAAAAAGAGAAAGGGAAAAAAGGAAGAAAGAAAGATCTAGGTGACTTCTTCCCATCTTTCTAAACCTTGGTGGACAGAGTTACCTGACACCTATGTTGGTACTAGGTAGATGGTACCTTGAGCACCCCTTTATCAGATAAGCAAAACCCAAATACATTTCTGATCACAAAAAAACAAAGAATAATTCCAACTAGCAACAATCTCCAGGAACGTTCCCGGAGAAACAAGAACGTGCACATCAACAGATTGACAACTACTCGGGTGCTTCTCAAGATTATAGCGACAAAGTTAAGGACTTTGATAACAGAACCAATATCTCATGAAAGGGTTATCATGACAAAGAGATACAGATTGAGCAAATATTCAGTCAGCAAAAGTGATTTATTGGCAAACGACAGCTGAATCATAAGCCATTCCAGAGAAAGTAACCATTTGTTTCAAATTCTCCCTGTACCTGGTATTTGCTTGCTTCAAGATCTTGCAAGACTTCCTTTGTGACTTCAGCCAAGAAGCGCCCTGAATAGGACAATATTTTGAAAATGAAGAACGTATATTATAGCTACCAAAATCATATCGAAGAAGCATATGCAACAGCAACAGATTTAAAAGTGACAATTTGTCAGCAAGTGATACAGAGTTAACATGGGGCATACAGAGTACAATTGACATTGGTCAAAATATTCCACAGATATATGAGAAGGTGGTATTCCACCAGGACAAAAAGTTTGACAAGGTGCAATATACATCATCATCCACTCAAACCAAGTATTACTTCCACTTCAAGCAAAGCTAACAAGAAATGAATTGGTTCTCCTCAGTTAGTCTATTATCTCTATGGTTTTGAACCTATTACATTGGTCCTTACACACTACACAACAATTTTATGCATCTTCTGATATTCAGAGCAAAATAAAATATGTTCATATACAGAAAGAAGCAGATATTACAGATGCATGCTTTCGTGCAGTTATAAAGTATATTCTCATATCCAACTACTTCTGTTTTTCCTTTTTGGTGAATATGCGAAACAACTATTATAAGGTGTCAACAATAAAACATGGAGTTTAACAGTGTGGTAACAGTTGTCTTGATGGAGGTTCTAAATAAAATTACCTGCTGCAGATGTTTTTAACTGAACCAAAATAAAGTTAACCACTGCAAAAAGTGTTCAATTGACAGCAAAAAAATTTTGAGCTTTCGCTTTAATGACAGTTATTTTACTAGATTTTTCAGATAAAATTGCCCAAACTACAGTGTTTTCAACAGATATTACAGCAAAAAATTTAACTTACTTTACTATTAAAATTTACGTATTCAGGGAACACACCTTGGATAAGGTTGTCTTGCTTTAGAAAGATTTCTCTGAGTCTGCTTTGTCCACAAGGGTTATATTTAAGATTGAATTTGTCAAACCGGTGAAATGTACTCTTATCAGCATGTACATCCAGAAGATCAACATTAAGATCATACCTGCAAATAAAGTGCTCAGAAGAGAAAGAACAAATGCCAGACCTCCCACCCCAGGCACAGATAGCAGAATATAGAACTTCACTTATGCAGAATAAAGAAAGAGAGCAGAGAAAAGGTTGATGCAAACCCTGTCAAGTCTAAACTTTCAAAAACTTCCTTCAGCGTAAGATACTGTCCATCCCGGAATATGACTACCTGTTTTGCAAAGAATCCTAGTATTAAATCCAAAAGAATAGGCATATGCCAATATGCCCCCAGAAATCTGCAAGTATGAGCATCATCCCCTGGGAGCAATAAATGTCCTACCTCGTCAGGTTCTTTTCTCAGTTTCGACTTGATGAACCGCAGAAGATGCTTCTGATTCATGCAAGCAGAATGATGCACATGCGTATCAACCTTTCTGATGTTGTAGAAATCACGATGAGGTGCACTTTTTTGAGCTAGAAATTCCCGATCAGCATTTACTAGCAAATGAAGGCGAAATTTCTGTATATTATTCAGAATATGCTGTGAGAAACCAAGACATGCAGTACAAAAGTGAGAATTAAAGAGAATTAAACCTTACCTCCTCGAGAAATCGCAAACGATGGTGACAGTAAGAACGAACATTTCCTACAGCCATTACTTTGAGGAGATGGTGCATATCAGTGAAAAATGTTGTTGAGCTAGCAACAGGGAAGAGCTCTTCAGTATCTAGAACATGCATGGTAGAATGTGAAGATCCCCAAGAGGAAAGCAGAGTAAAAATAAAGATAGAACAATGTCACACTGTTACATTCGATAAATGTGCTGCCACTTTCTTAACCAAACTCACCATTTTCAGTGGCATAAACACGTACAACTCCGTCTTCCATCTTAAAATGGTGCTGTGTGCAATCCAAGAAGTATCATTATTAGAAATTGTGCTTGAGATAACATCCAGATTTTGAGATACTGAGAATATGGGAGCCTAAAAATCAGACCCTCTACGATCATAAATGAGTTGAGGATCACAACTCACAGAAGTTGCTTCAAATTGGGCAAAGCTAAATGGATCATGTTTCTTATCAGACGCTTTTGAGTCGCTCATATTCTCTTTCATCCATGGAGCAATTTCTTCCCTGTAAACATACTTGTCTCTCAAATCTAAACATTCACGAATCATCTTCAGTACTTCTTCCTCTTCAACATTCATAGGATCTGCAGGAAAAATTATAGCAATTGAAAGAACAATTTAGTATGAACAAGATCACCAGAACATAAAGCCGCTCTCTTAAGTTTGAGAGAGCTCACTAACAGTAGTTGCCACTTGCCTTATTAATTTACCACATAATATTGGGTGAGAATATTATAGTTATGCCTTAGAGAATAACACATCGAAAATTATATGTGCTCCACCTTGATTATCAAGGAAAAGAATTGATTATGAGAAATCCAAAAGCAACACTTGCTAGAGGAAAAAAGTCTACTAGATCCCGTAAGACCAGGACGATGAGAATACCATGTGCTGCAGTCGGCAGGGGCAAAATGCTGTTGAAGAAACTGGAATCATTCTCAACAATTTGCATAGAGGCTCTGTCTACATCTCCAACTTCATGATCTATGTTCGATCTTGCCTCAGGTGCAACTGCTATATGCTGAAGATGAATACGACTTTCAGCCTTTAAGGCAGAGATAGAAAATTCTTCCTCTGTTGGACTGATATCCTACAAAGAAATGGGAGCAGAAGAAGTAACTTCATGAGCGAATTCAGTTTAAAGTATATCTAGTTGTACTAATCTCGAAACCATAGTGGCTGGTGGGAGGATAGCAACCAATTTGGCCGAATTATCTTAAGTCATTAAACGTCATCAGACAAGAATGTAATGAACAGATAAAGTCCAACATAGCTTCGGGCTCTAACAATTTTGCCCGAGCCATGTTGCACCAAAAACTAAGCAAGAATATACAATTATGTCTAAGCTTAGGTACAGTGTCATTCTTTTTCTCTTTCCTTTTTTTTATAACTATGGTGTCCACGCCAGCTTGTGTGTACCTCAACTAATTCCACGAGATACGTGCTACCTCCCACCAGGCACCAGCAATAGGTACCAGGTAACTCTATCACCAAGGCTTGGATAAATAGGAAGAAATCACCTAGTTTCTTTTGTCTTCGCTGGGAACTAAAGCTGAGACCTCATGGTTCTAACCCACTTCATTGACCACTCATCTTGTCTTCAAAAATCCTAGCATTTCTTTCTTCCCAAATGATCCAACATATAGCAGCAGGAATGGTGTTCCAAAACAGGAAATGAGGTTTTAGGGAAGAATCCAGAGAAATCGGAGACGGCCATCTTGTTTTTTGAAGTCACAAAATCACCACATTTCTTAAAATGTCAGTTATCCATATGTAATTGCCAAAAAAGCAGCAGGGTGTAAGGAAGAGAATGTTAGATGAGATAATAATTCGGGATGCATATATACATAAAAAAGGCAAAAGTATGTCAGAATTCACATTTGAGTATACAACAACAACAACCCAGTGTAATCCCACAAGAATTCACACTTGAGTATGCAGTTTGAAAATTTACATTGTCATAGGAGAAAACAGCATCCTCGGCAGCAGCAGACTCGCCTTTGTCCTCATTAGAATTGTCAACACTTTCAAATGCACAATCACTTGAAAATTTTGGAGTCATTGGCTTCACAACTGATTCCATGCGCACAAATCTTTCATCACCTAAAATATGAAAAAATCAGAATATACAATGAATATTTCACCGAATTCCCATCACATTTAGAAAAACTAAAAAGCCTACCTAAAGCACATTATAAAGTTTTTGAGAGAGAGAGAGAGAGAGAGGCGCTTTTACCTCCTAGCTTAAAGAAGCTGCCTATTACATCATCCAGGCAACACAGCAATCTTCTGAAATTAGATTGTGTCACATGCTCTTAAAACAACGCTTATCTTAGGGGAAAAAGAAAAGAAAGATAAAGGAGGAGCAGGTGACCTTTATCTAATAGTCTACATCTTTGCACCTACTCAATGGGCAGGAACCCACCCAGTATTACATGATAGATGACTCAAATATGCAATTAAGCATCATCTAAGAAAAGAGTTCTAGTTCTACGGTCATTAGACAAGGTACTAACACTAATTTTTCAAACCAATGCAGCACGGTAAATTGCCAGCATAAAGGGAACAATTATAAAGGCGTCATCAAATCTATACAGAACATAAGCTAAAGGCATCATAACCTTAAAGAGAAAAATTGTACCAAGGTAACAGCCCTAGAAGTACCAGAGTTATGTGCCCAGCCCTGCAAAAGGAGCCACTGCAGTTTTATGCTAGTACTTCAGATATGCATCAACAAAAATAAATCTCACTAGAAGTAAAAAGAATCCAAACTAGGCTGATTTTATTTTCGTTTCTCTGTGCTAGGGTAAAAAAAATACCAAATCAAGTGCAAATTGTAAAATTCCATTCACTATATCAATCTAGTAATATATCTATTTCATATGGATTATGTCCTTCCCTTTCCAAAAAGCTACAAGAAAATAGGGTTATATATCTGCAACACAGATAGTGAAGGGGTCAGTTATTCTTAAATCTGGCAGACATATTATATCATAGTAGCCAACTTTCTTCATCATCAGAGAAATGTTAAACTAGTTTTAGAATATGCCGTGTTAGATAGAAAATGAGGTAATCAACAACTTATGCCGAATATGCTAATTACCCCTGAATTGATGGTCTAAAAGAGGTTAAGCTTGGCTGTCATGCAAGCTGTTAAAACTTGTTTCATTTACAATAAAAGGTTAGTTTTTATCAATATTTTAGAAAGACTGCAATGGGAAAAGAAACAGTGATCCCCCTATCAAATGAGAAGAACACATTAAACTAATCGCCTTCCTATTGGTTTCGGAATGTACCTGTCACCTTATAGCTTATACCACGTGAAGAAAGGAGAACTAATCTACTAAAAGAACATTGTACACATATCTATCCTTTTCAGCAGGCCATCCCATATCCTTCAGTAAAGTGTCGACATGACATAAATATAGCGTTGCTATTTGCCAGACAATGAGTGGGAGAAAATGTTGTTAACATGAATAAGATTGCTGACTACTGTTGAGTTGTGTTGGTTGAGTTATGAATTCATCACATGATCTCAGCTTAAGTATAGTGAACGTGTAATTAGAAGCAATTGCTTCTGCCAGAGAAAATTTCTTTTTCTATTACAGGAGAGAAACATCTTACATTGACACAAGAAGGAGCATGTGGCTATTGACTTCCTAACTATGATAGTCAGCCAATTAAGGCTCAAGTCTAGTAGGCGCATCGTTCCGTCAAATCAAAAGCAGAGCTTCGTACTCTATGAAACTATTCAAGAAAAAACAAGGAACCACAGCCAAAAGAAAAGATACAACCACTATGAAGATGCCTTTCCTGACCTTAAATTTTCAAAATATTTCCCATCACTCACATGGCTCTTCACTGAAATATTCAAGGATCAAATTCCAAAAAAAACTCATTTTTTTCTTTCTTTTTTCACAATGCTAATATCCAGTCAACCACAGTTTTTATTTTATTTTCTTTTTCTAAAAACAAACTCAAAGCACATGTTATAACTGCAAAATTCAGAAAAACAAAGCTGGCTACCTTGTTTTTGAAATAACAAAATCACCATATTTCAAAAGCAAATATATTGACTATAATTGCACCTCAATCATCCAAGCAAGCAAGTGTAACACAATAACAACTAAGCCTCAATGCCAAGCTAGATTGGGCCAACCGGCCAAGCATTATAGATGTCGTCATTATCTCAATCCATTCATCCCAATATATTCTCAGAATATTATGTATTATGAGGATCTATCACAAATTTACTAGTCTTGTGCTAGCTGTCAACCTAATGCCTCCTCATTTATCCGGACTTGGGAATTGCAATGCAATCAAGCTCACACAGGCTTAAGTATCTAAGGGAAAAAAGTAAACAACTAAAAAAAGTCATTTCAATATTTGATCAAAAACTCTAGTCCAGAGCACGTACCACTCGAAGGAATCAAATTGAGATTCTCCACCGAATTGGAGGATGGCTTCTTATCAGCACCTTGGACTGTCCTATCAAAACTCGATTCCTCATCCGTCCACTGATTTGATACACGCACGTTAGGCATCGACGAGGATACTCTGTAACTTCGCAACACATTGTCATCATAACAATCATCATCATCAGCGTTATCAATCGGCTCCTTCGATAAGTTAGAGCTGTAAACATTCCTAGTGCTAACGTTATCAATCTCATCATCTTCATAAATACCAAAATCTTCGGTTTCGGAATCGGAAGCAGAGAAAGTGTGGTGACGTTTTCGCCGGAGCTTGATGAGCCGTTCGAGAACCTCGTCGACGCTGCGCTTGTGGAGGTAGAAGGCGGAAATAGCCATAACTGAAGCTCCGAAGAGTGCTGCTAATGCTAGTTGCATTTGAGAAGCTGAAGTGGATAGCCATGGCTCCATTTTCGTTGTTTTGCTGCAAGTAAAGAGAATGTAGGTGTGGGAGTGATTAGCGTTTTGGGTTTTATAGGGTTTCAGTTCCTGCAAGATGGCCCAGCCGGTGATACCTGAGTTTAACCCTGGCTTTATTGTAGTGTCCTCATATTGGCTACCTGACTTGTGTAACACCGATTGGCCGCATAACAACAAATATTTCACAGCAATATTCTGCATAATTTATGCAATATACCCTTGATTTAGAATGTAAAACTATGTGTTAGTAGTTTACTCTCTACATACTAATATCGCATGTGGTACATAATCTATGTCGTAACCACATAATTCAGGATTTAAGATGAAATATGAGAGAGAAAATATACATATATGTCATACTTGAATAGAAGTATCTAAAAATAGAATTATAGAAGAGCCTTTAAAACAGATAATCATACATAATAAATTCCATATTATTATTCATCACGTATTAATTTTATATTAGTAATTATTACTTAATAGTTGATATGTTATTATTCACCGGATTATAATACTTATATTATAATTCTTTATATTTGTCTTCATAGCCTCTTAAAATATCTATGTTGCGTTAACATGATAAAGGAAAACGGAAAAAAACATAAAAAATAAAAGTTAGTATTAGAAAGAGATAAGTACCAATTACCAACGATCCACGTCTTAACCAAATATCGACACAAAT
The DNA here is from genome assembly GCA_005239495.1 of Nicotiana undulata. Taxonomy (NCBI): domain Eukaryota; kingdom Viridiplantae; phylum Streptophyta; class Magnoliopsida; order Solanales; family Solanaceae; genus Nicotiana; species Nicotiana undulata. Next base: position 41,087 of record ML258301.1, on the reverse strand, counting down.
GCTGACACTAAAACCTCTACCAACTTTCCCATTAACTACTACCATTATAGATGTGGATGTGTTGTTATAAATAACCTTTTGCATGTACAGTGTATCAAAACTTGTAGAGGTATCATTGGTGGGAGTTGTTTTATGATAAGGCGCGAGGATTAATTTGTCATATGATTTCCAAACTAAAAGTATTGAATATATGGCAAGATTAGTCACTTTCGCCTTTTTTACATATATACTTTTATTCAAAAAGAGGTGGAGGGATGTGATGGGTGTCATGGCCCTATATGGTAGATGGCATTCACGTGTCAAGGTTGTACTATGCAAACTAATTAGCAAATGGTGATTGATTAGGAATTGATTTCCTCATTATAAAATAAAATAAGAAGTGAATGAATGGAATGTTAATGTTTGTCAGTAAATGTAGAATTTTTTTGTTCGCCCAATGTTCGATACCCACATTAAATATTATCTAAATTTAAATCTGCCTCGAAAAGTCCCTTATTATTGTTATATTACACGTGGTGAGGTTTTTAAGACTATTAGATCGCACCAAATTACAACTTAAACATTCTCTTGGACAAATACATAAATTTATAGATTTTCTTAAAAAATATTTAGCATGTGGTCTTGTACCAAGGGATTTGCATCAATATCCAGTTTTTTGGTCACCTTTTAACTTATACCCGCTTTACAAAAAAATTGCAAGCCTACCCACTTTTCAATTACTTCAGACATACAGGCCTGAAGTAGCCAAGGCAATCATGCAAACTTCGGTTCATAGTGCAATGACAAACTTCAATTCAATAAAACTACAACATGTTTTGGCTAAAGTTTTTGTTTTGTAATTCCTGAACTTCAGCATTGTAGGAGCTGAAAGTTTGTTTAGAATTTGCTAAACTTCAACATTCTATGAGCTGAAGTTTGTTTTGTATTTGCTCAACTTCAGCATTCTAGGAGCTGGAGTTTGTTTTGTATTTGCTCAACTTCAGCATTCTAGGATCTGAAGTTTGTTTTGTATTTGCTCAACTTCAGCATTCTAGGATCTGAAATTTGTTTTGTATTTGTTGAATTTCAGCATTCTAGGAGCTGAACTTTTTGTTTATATTTGTTGAACTTCAGCTTAATTATTTTGTAATTGAAACAAAAACATGTGTACTAAGATATAAATTTACGAGTATCTTGTGCTAATTCATTGCCTAGGCAAAAAAATGTATCCATCTAACTAGAAACAAAGGAGACGAAGTGCAAAAACGATGCATCGGCAGTTTAACATGCAACTAGAGCAAAAAACAACGAAAGAATCTGCATGTTTCTTGCTCTATTCACAAAATGCCTCTTCTATTGAAAGCTTGGAGGTGAGCGGCAGTTGAGTGGAAAATATTGGGAAGAAGAAAATTGTTACACTCCGCGAGTTTGAGCGCCATATGTTTTAACACTAAGAGTTATTATATGCATTTTTTTAACGTTGATATGTTTTTAAAAGAGTTAATATGAAAGTTTTAAGTTCTCATGTGAAGTCAATGTTAAGTGTTTTGAGATTATAATTGAACCATAAGTGTTAGTTACAAGTTGGATTGACGGACTAGCGATTTTTATGGCAATGCTTGAGAAGCTTGATTTCATTTCCTTGTTTGATTTTTTTTAAATGGTAGGTTTACTCTTAGAGAGTCTCAATTGTTTGGGAATGTGATATAACAAATATTGTCCCTTTTTGTACTCTGAAACAACTCAAACATTTTGAGGAAATATGTTTGCTTCCTTATTATTTTATACTATTGCTATAGGAATATCTATTACTTTATAAAAGAAAAAAAGGAACGCGGACCATAATGAAAATTGAATGTCTCACATTAAAATATTATGTGTCTAATATTATCTTTTAGATTCTGTTTTAATTAGTTAAGTAATCATACGTGTCAGTTTATGACCTTAAGAAATTGAATCAAATCAAATATTTAAGTATATCCATTTATAAACTTATATGACTATATGTACTTATTTTATGAAGATGTCTTGTATATTTTAAGCCATTGATGTATTTGTGGTGCTCATTCTATTCTTTTATATTGTAATTAATTAGGAGTGATTTGCTTATTGTGCTAATTATTAAGGTTGGACAAGTTTGATCTGTGAAAGCGATTAATTTTTATATCTCATGCATAGTTAAATTTGGTGTAGATTTATGTATCAATATAATAGCTTAATAAACATTTTCAGTAATTACTAAACAAATGATGACATATGTGAAATTATGTCTTTAATTTTAGTAAAATGGAATAAGATTAATTTGTACTTCATGCAAAAAAAAAAAGATAAATAAAAGAAGGTTATCTTATTTTTTTATCATTTTAAGAATTAAGCATACGAAAATTTGTACTCTTTATATGAAATTAGGAAAATTAGAAATTGAGAATATATATATATATATATTTACATGGATATTTTAATAAAATACTAATGTATGTATTAATTTATATGGTACCGCATGACCACAATAGTAAAGTATATTATAGTAAGGTGTATAAAGTGTATTAAAGTAAGTAGTATTTTAAGTAAACTTAGAGAATTCTTAATTATACAGATAATTGGTTAATTACCGAGTAACGAGACACTACCTAATTACCTAATAATTGGATAAAGATTAAAAAGTTTCTACCCCACCCCCACGCGACAGCAAGCCACTACTAAGTCCTATGACTCTTAGTCATATTGCCTTATGTGGACACTTACGTGTAACTAGTGTAAGACATCATAAATTTGGTCCCAAAGTGCAAGAAGCAACTTGCTTAAACTATTACTCATCTTCTATTTTCTTTTCTTCCTTCTCAGAAGTATTAGATGCAGCAATTTCTGTTATTGAAAATATTGTGAAACCGAGATCCTTATAGCTTTTCACATTTTAAAGAAATACCAAAGATGATGGTTTTGAGATCTATATTTGGTTAAATGGAACAAAAAACACCACTTTTTGTGTCTAACATAAAATCAAGAATGACGGATATGGATTTGTCTCTATTGAAGTCTTTAAAATTAAAGTAGATTTCTTGTGTATTTCCAAGGATCTATATGAAATGTCTATCCCCATATCTCACCCATTTTCAGGGGGGCTTCAAGACAAATGAAATCTGGTTAGCATGTTTTCTCTAGTATTGCAAATTTATTGTTTTTAAAAGTATGTTCTATATAACGAAAAAGGTTGTTTAGACGAACATGTCAAAGTAAGAAAGATAAAACAAAATCTCAATGTGTAGTTAAGTGAAAACTAGAGGGGTCTAAAATATTGTATATCTGTCATTCTTAATATGATAAAGTTAATTTTAAGTCACTTTAAGGATTTTATTATCAAAGACAACTGTGAGGCATGGTCCTTGTTACAGAATAAAATTTTAACTTGTTCAATTTTATTGATGTCTTCCTGGTTTTTGGGAAAAGGAGCATTAGGAGAGGAAAATATGGTTTTTGAATGGTATTTTATGTGAACTACTAGTACCTTTTTATGCTTTTATATATGACTAAGTGATCAGCTCTCAAGTAAACAATCTAAAGCAGATTGGTTTAATTTTAAGATATAAGATGTGATGGAAACACTAATCTTTATCTTTCTCTTCGAGTTCTTGTCTGAGCATTTCAGAATACTACCTTTTGAAATAGATTAATAGTTGTCAACATTTCCTTTTGCTACTCAGTTGGATACTACCTAATTATTTTCTTTGCTAAATGTTTGTTCACACTTTATAAAGGTTTGCAATGGTTGTTATGTTAAATCATCTTATTGAATTTTAGTGGAAGATTAATAGATTAACTAATGGATAATTATTGTTGTGGCCATCAATTCATGTGTAGTAGCTAGAATAACTAAGCATTATAAGTTAATTATGAGGTGGCATCTTTGGAGTTAACTTATTTTTTAAGTGTATTCATGTTAGGGGGCTACATCCTATTATGTGGAGTCCAAATTTATTATTTAACTCAATTTAGTTATTCATATTTCTTAACAGAACTAGTGTTCAGCAGCACCACATAAATATTTGATGAGTGATGTACTCCATTTTAAAAAAGTGAGAGGGAATTTATCTTTAAAATGACACAAAGGTCTTTGATAGAGGCTAGTGGAAGCAACAACGTGACTTTTATTTTTGTCTGTAGTAGTCGAAGATTTAATTGTGTAAGAGACAACGTCCCTCCTCTATTTTTAAGGAGATAACTCATATTCCTCCTCAACAAAATGGGTACTAAATTCTATGATTGAGGCAAACGCAAAAAGACGACATAGATGTTATACCCATGTCGGTTTCCTCCGTATAATAGCAAATTGGAGATTTTTTATAATAAAGCACTCTATCGGGAAGCTTTAAAGAAGGTGATCTAGGTTTGATCTACGAGCTCATACGAGCAATTAAGGTATGTTAATGCTATTCTTTATTTCTTTTTGGCATGATCCAAATAATACAAATGAACAAGCTTCCAAAGATACTCTACTCTTAGAAGCTAACAGTACTTACATTGTTTCGCTTCTTATGGAACAATTGATATTGAGGTTGTTTCTCTTAGTATTATATTATCAATGTTGTTGATATTTCCTGATTCTTATAAGATTCTTGATGAGGAGTTAGTCCTAATAATGTATACGGAGAATATCGACCTTACGTCACTCCGAAAGGTTCAGAATATGATTCCATTGAGTCCTACATGCATTGTATATATACGTATTTATTTTACTCTACCGAGCCGCGCTATAGTCGGCCGGGTATGGCACCTATTGTGCAACCACTGATCGGTTGGGTTTACCGAGTCCTCTTTGAGGCCGGGTATGATATGATGATGATGATGCCCATAAAGGCGAATGTTCTAGGATGATGATGATGCCCACGGAGGCGGATGTTTTTAAAGGATTATGTATATATATGTATCATGCATTTCATGTTACTATCCCTTAGAAGCAGTCAGATGCTACAGGTTGTATCTCCTACATCTCTTTTTACATTGATGTTCTTATTTATGCTTTTCCACCTTACATACTCAGTACATTACTCGTACTGACGTCCTTTTGTTGGGGACGCTACATTCATGCCTGCAGGTATAGATAACCAGTTTGACGAGCCCTCATAGTAGACGAGATTGGCATTCGGCGAAGGATCGGTAAGACTCCACCTCATTCGGAGTGCAGCCGAGTCTATGAGTCATCGTGTCAGAGTTTTGCTACAGACTTATGGGTAGGCAGGTACCCTGTCCAGTTTGTGGTCAAATAATTTTAAAGGCTTTGTAGACACAAGTTTATTATGTATAGTATGTCATAGGCCTTAACGGCCCATATGTATTCATGTTTATGAACAATGGTTCATTTATATAACATTTGCCCACGTACAATTGTACATTACGAGTTGTGGCCATGTTGGCCCATGATAGGTACAAAAGAAATGAATGAGTTACAGAGTGGTTCGCTCGGGTCAGTGCGGCACTGGTGCCAGCCACGTCTCCCCAGGTTCGGGGCGTGACAAAAACGAAGGAGGAGGAGAAAGAGGTCTGAGGTTAGTTATAAAGTGGGTACAAGTTAAAAAAAATTTAAAAAGTGGGTATAGGTTAAACGGGGGCGACCAAATAGGACGTCCCATGCAATTTTTATCCTTGTACTTCACTCCCTAAGATTATGACTAGTAGTCATAGTATATGTCGAAGAATACCTACTTTAGTGTTTGAGAAAATGGTTGTTCTCGAGAAAATATTAAATTTAAACTGAAAATGTACATGTGTTATTCATCTTTGTTTGTACAGAAAATAGCATAGTGTTTTGAAGTATAATATATGTTTCTTTTTATTTTGATATTAAATGTCAATTTCAACTTAATGAAATTGTATTACAACTTTATGTTATTCGAGTTTGTTTGAGTACTAAGAATTAGTATGTTTCAATTGGCTTTTGGGAGGGGAAAGTGCGCAAATATTCGATTTTGGACCACTACTTAAGTTGTACCCTAAGTTTTAAATATTTTTATAATTTTGCTCACTTCGGACTCAACTTCAGACGTACTCAACTAAAGTAGCACAATCCGCATATGAAGTTGTAAATTTTATTTTAAGTGGAAAGTCATAGTCATATGTTGTGACTTTAGACAAAAACGTCTTTAAGTGCATGCAAAATTTGTTGCATTTCAAATGCATACGTCTTAAGTGCATTTTAAGTGAAATATTTGCGTAGCATTTGATTTATTACAGGTTCGCGTACCTACATTAAGAGTTTTAAGAGAACGTACATACAAGTAAAAAAATCGCAAGAGCAAGAGAAAGATAAACTGAAGAACGCAAATAAGTCAAGTCCAGTTTAGGTTGACTTGATCTTGTAGTAGGTGTTTTGAGTTGTAATCTTATTCTGCTTATTCTAAAAGCACATCTTTAAGGATTATTCCTAAGAAATATTTTCATATCTAGACTAAGGAATTAGTTTAGAGTGTAGCTGCATTCGTGTGGGTTGCAGGTTGTTGACTGACTAAGGCTAGTCTCGCAGGTTATAAAAGAGCTTCTTTTGTAACATAAATTGCTCAATTTTTAGTGAAGTTTATGAGAAAAATTCCAGAGTTGGATCATAATTTTTACTCTCTTGAGCAGGGAGGTATTACACGTAAAAGAAATTGTCTTCTTTATTTTTAGTACATATTTGTTGCAGGAGTTACAAGAACAATTGAAGAACCTGGTTCTGATTAAAACGTGAGAATTCTCGGTATAAAATATTAATAGGTCGATATAATATTCACCCTACTCTTGTATAGCAGTGATGTACTAAACTAACAATTGGTATCAAAGTAGGCTTTGAATCACTAGGCTAACATCTTTGAGAGACTCACAAAATGAATGCACCACCTGGAGATGGCAGGCTGAAATTCTAACTCTAGCAACAAACTCCCGTACAGAAACAGAATTGAAGAGAATCCAAGAAGACAATTTGGAGATGATGAGATTAACAAGGTTGTTATACTCTGATGATGCAATCTGGAGAACATTGTCTACTTGCCTGAAGTAGAAAAGAGGAGTCTGGAGTTTGTTTTGGCAACCGGGAGCTTTATTAGTTTCCCATCTATTTTGATGTTCTCTAAACATTTTAGCTTAAAACATGCTAGCAGATTTGTTGTGAACATTATCTCATTATCATTTATTGATGTTTAGTGTGAAAATCAAATAAGTAAGAGAAATCGAGAACTTATTTAGTTTTTCGGAAGCTTTCCTAGATATTTTTATGTCAGCCAGTAAATATAGAGAACTTTTCGTACTCTTTATTTTTATTTAGTATAATCCTCGATTGAAATGAATTTAAATAGAGAAATACGGTCAGTGGAGATTATATTGCCAACTAAATAATGTTAGGTTTTTGGTTCTTCATGTTCTTCAACATATTCATATTGATTAAATTTTTGTGGTTATAAGTTGTGATGGCAACTCGAACCGAGCAATTCTTGCTAGAAATCATTGTATCCACGTGTACGGCATGTTCCACATTACCATGATAATTGAATTGGAATTTTAGCAAAATTGACAAATCAAAAGCCAATTAATCATAACAAATTCTTCTATTATCACATTTAAGATAAATTATATGCCACATTCCCCTTGTTGAAGACTAAGTAGGAAGACTAAGCACATTGTATAGGATAAAATTGGTTTATATTAAATGCTCGAATGATTACATGACACGTGAAATCGGATGCACTATATGAACCATGGCTAGATGATGCACCACGATGAACTAGACGAGCCATCTGAGCGGGCGTATAAGGATGACCCCTGGTGTGGTGGGACTAGACCCCAGAAGAAACATCGCTAAGACCACCCCAAACACGAGGCCTATTGGCCTCCCTCTCCTCGCGGTCCTGACTACTGACCAACTCTAGCTGCCGAGCAATATCAACCACCTCATCAAACCTAGCACCTGATACGTTCTCCCGAGTCATAACATAACGCAACTAATAGTTGAGGCCATCAATGAACCTCCAAATCCTCTCCCTTTCAATGGGAACCAACCAAATCCAACTCTGAAATCTCATCTCATACTGGGTCACAGACATGCCCTCCTGGCGTAGCTGCTCGAACTGCCTACGCAACTCCTCCATGCGAGTTTGTGGCACAAACTTCTCCAAGAAGAGAACGGAGAACTCATGCCATGAAAGTGGTGCTACACCGACTGGCATGCTCCTCTCATAGGACTTCCACCATCTGAAGGCATCCCCTGGTAGCTAAAAAGTAGTAAAGGAGACTCCACTAGTCTCCAGAGTACCCGTTGTGCGAAGAGTCCACTGGCAGCTATCCAAGAAGGCATGAGCATCCTCTGACTCAGCCTCACTAATTGATGGAGGTCGGAGCCTCCCAAATCTCTCGAGTCTCTTTTGCTCCTCAACACTTATAACGGGACCCACCTAGGCCTAAGCAAGTGCAACCAGTTGGGATGGTAGTACTCCTAGTGTCTGAAGTCCCTGCACTACCTACTCTGGAGTACGAGCGGCGAGAGTCTGAGTACCTCCCCTGGACTGAAAAGTGGCTGGCGCGGCCTGAACAGAAACCTCATGATCAAGTCTAGTGCAAACAGTCAATATCCTGGCCAAAGTGTCCTGAAAGCCTGGAATCACAATAGGCACAGCTGGTGCCTGAGCTGGTCCCACCGGCTCAACCGCATCTGGAACTTGCTCATGAGCTGGAGCAACTGGTGTATCCATATGTGTTGATGCTCTAGTTGTTGTACAAGTCGCACCTCGTCCTCTCGTGGCACTAGCTGGTGGTACTGGTGGTCGTCCGCCTGATCCGGTAGCACGTATCCCCACCATCTATGAGAGAATAGAATAACAGAAATTTAGTTCTAGGAGTCAACAAATTCGCACATCAAGAATACAAGAATGTGAAGTATTTCTAAGGATTCGGCAACCTCTCGAAGATAAGTACATATGTCTCTGCATCGATCCGCAAGACTCTACTAAACTTGCTTATGACTCGTGAGACCTATGTAACCTAGACTCTAATACTACTTGTCACAACCCAAAACACATTATGTCATGATGGCGCCTATCATGATACTAGGAAAACCGATAACTCACACAATACCAACATTTTTAAATTCAAAATATAGCGAAACATGTTTAAGTAAGTAAAAGTCTCATTAAACTGGATGAAAACACCACAGCTCAATACAAAATTTCTCAAAAGATCCGAGTATCATGGAGTACAAGAGCATCTATATAATAACACGGTCTGACAAATAAAACACCATCTAGAAAAGTAGAACAGTATAAACAAAAAAAATATAAAGGAGGAGAGTCAAGATCTGCGGACGCCAAGGCAGCTACCTCGATGATATCCGTACTGATGAAACTCCAGAAATCAGCAACCACCATGCCCGGAAGTACCTAGATCTGCAAACGAGATGCATGGTGTAGCATGAATACAACCAACTCAATAAGTAACAAGTCTAGCCTTTAGACTGAAAGCAGTGACGAGCTCGAACAATATCGTCCAAATAAAGAATTAACAGTACAAAAATTAACAGAAAATATGACAATAATATCTTTGAGAAGCTCATAATCTGCAGGTGTTGTACATGAATGTAGACATCTTCCAGGTTTAATAGTAAAGCTCAATATAGATAGAATATGCTAAGTCTGAATGATATGAGGAATATGACATCTTTATATCTACATGCCAATATGCATGTCGTATGTGATGCAACACATTAAAAGCCTCTCGTACTCACACTCTTAGAGTACTCAACCTGACTGTCTAAATTCTTACTCATCATACTCGATCACTCAGCACTGTACAATATCTGATGCGGCGTGCAGCCTGATCCCATCACGAATCAATAGCAACTGTGCTCCTTGTGAGTGTGCAGACTTCGGAGGGGTAGATCCAACCCAAGCGCTAATAAATCATGTTGCGGCGCACAAGTCGATCCCATCGTGAATCAATAATACCCACTGCGGCGTGCATATCGATCCTATTATGAGTCAATAGTACCCACTACGGCGTGCATCTCGATCCCATCAATATCACTCACAAACAGGACCTCGGCCTCACTCGGTCATCAATCTCTCCAGTCTATCGGGCTCACAACATTCATGCTAAGCAACCTAAATCAATGATACATGATTTGACAATGTATGATAACACAGACTAAGATATGATATGCAATGATGAATGCGACTGAGTACATAACTACAATTAAGCAAATAACTCAACAACGAAGACGGACCACTGTGGGTCCCAATAGCACCAGCACATAGCCTAAACAAGATTTCTAACATAGACCACCTTAAGTGCTCTAACGCATAGAGTACAGTACTAATATTATAAGATAGCTACACAGTTCCACGAAATTGATTGAATCACAATTATTACGGTGCACACCCACACGCCCGTCACCTAGCATGCGCGCTACCTCAACACCAATTACATAGCACAAAATTTCAGGGATTCATACCCTCAGAACCAAGTTTAGAAGTGTTACTTACCTCCAACCAAGAAAATATCTACTCCAACAAGACCTTGCCTCGCGAATCGGCCTCTAAACGCCTCGAATCTAGCCACAAACAATTCGATACAATTAGCTCAAGCTATAGGAATCAATTCTATATGAAAATGCTAAGTTCTAAATCAAAATTCAAAAAGTGAACTCAAAAGTCAACCCCGGGCCCATGTCTCGGAATCCAATAAAAGTTACAAAATCTGAAAGCCCAATTGAACCACGAGTCCAACCATACATAATTTATCAAATTTTGACACCAAATCGTCACTCAAATCCCCAAATTCAACTCTCCAATATCTAGCCCAAAACTCCCAAAATTCCACCTAAAAAACACACAAACCAGGTGGGAAATTCAATGGGTAAATAATATTATTGCATAAAAATGATCAAAAGTGACTTACCTCAAGAAACCCCTCGAAATCCTTCTCAAAAATCGCCTTAATCCGAGTTTGCAAAGTCCAAAAATGACAAAACCTCGGAACCCTTGAATTTTATACATTGCTAGTGCTTTCGCACATGCGACCCACTTAACCTCTCAGGTGCGGACATTTCCTACGCTTCTGTGGTTACACCTGAAGGTACCTGCCTTCGCTTCTACGATAACACATGTGCAAATGTGAGTCCGCATCTCCGAAACTTCCTCCGCACGTGCACTACCCAACCTCCTCACTAAGCTCCGCTTCTCTACCTAATATGCCGCATCTGCGACCTCGCGGGTGCGAAAAATAACCTCGCATTTGTGACCACTGCACACTTCCTTCTAGGCCGCTTCTGCGATGCCATCCACGCACATGTGGCCTCTCACCTACGACCATGACCTTCACAGGTGCGATCACACCAATCCAGGTCTTCCCAGCCATGCTTTAAGTTCCAAATTCGATCCATTAACCATCTGAAATCTACCCAAGGCCCTCGGGACCCAAACCAAATATACCGACAAATCTTAAAATACGATATGAACTTATTCGAGGCCTCAAATCACCTCAAACATCATAAAAAACACGAATCACACCTCAATTCAAGCCTAGTGAAAACTAATAAGTTCTAACTTCTACAATCGATCTCGAAACCTATCAAATTAACTTCGATTAACCTCAAATTTTGCACATGAATCATAAATGACACAACGGACCTATTCCAACTCCTGGAACTAGAATCCGAGCCTGGTAACCTGATCGACTCTCACCTACACTACTATAAAGTAGCAAGATGAGGGACAAAGCAGCTTTTACCCGAAGGATCGGGATCAAATCCACAGGGAGTTATGATTGTGGGAGTTGAGTTTCTAGGTAATCTAGTAGTGGTTCGTGCTCTTAATTGCACTTTTCATACTTTTTGATTTGACAATTATACTACGATTTATACTAATAGTAATTTTCTAATCAACTAACTAATGTCTTTTTGGTTGTTTTCTTAATGGATAAAAGGCACTAGGGTTATGACTTTCTCCTAGGCGAATATTTAACGGGATCCAATACCTAAGGCAGAGATGTTAGCAAAGGGAACATGGCATAACCAATGCACGAAATTAGCCACTCTATACCTCTCGATAGTTTGAGTGGCTTTGCCCTAATTGCCTCTCTCTCGAGGTCAATTGGGTGTCAAAATTATGCAAGCAATATTGGTTCAAGTAGGGTTTTACTATCTCTAGGTTTAACCCGTTAATTGGGACTATCAATCTCTTGATTTCGTCCCAATTCCTTGTTGGGCTGATTCTCTAGACTCAAGTTCTCTTTCTCAAGAAGAACCCAAGTCAATTGAACACTAATTAGTGTTTGCAACCACTAGTTTTAACAAGAAAACCACAAACCGGCCCAAATACCAATTACCATAAACATCTAAGCCTTAATTTAAAGGACCCATTAAATACCCACACTTGGGTTGAGCCACAACCCTAGCTAATGGGTTTAGCTACTCATAGTAACTGAAGAAATCAGAGAAATAGATGAAGCAAAACCCATATTATTGAATTATAAACTAAAATGAAAGATTCAATGTTGAAACCCTTCTAAAATTACTCAAAAAGATGAAAGAAAACCGTTAACGAACTCCTGATAATATCCCCGTACAAAAGCTTGACCAACAAATAAGAAAAGAAACTATTTATACTTGGCCGAATTTTCTGGACAAAAATACCCATGTGGGGTCACCGCGGACCGCACAAAATGGACTGCGGCCGCGGTGAGGCTTTTGGCTTAGAAATCTTGACCTCTGAACTTGGCCACCGCGGTCCGCATAAACTTGACCGCGGCCGTGGTGGCTTCAACGTGGACCGCGCAAAATGGACTGCGGTCCGTGATAGTCTCCTGACCTTCAAGGCATGGGGTCCCTGAATCTCCTCAGTGCGGACCGCGTAAAATGGACCGTTGGTCTTGCCTTAAAAACAGCTTCTCTGAATCTCTCCACCGCGGACCGCATAAACTAGACTGCGGTCCGCGTTGGTTTGGCCTTCAAAAACCCCTCTCTGAATCTCTCCACCGCGCTCCGCATAGAATGGACCGCGGTCCGCGATGAAATTTTCCTTGGAAAGCACTCTCTGAATCTCTCCAGTGCGGACCACATAAAATGGAACGCGGTCCACACTGGTCAATTGAACTCTGTCTGTGCTTGGTCTTGGTACTTGTGCAGGTTTCACTCCTTTTTGAGCAGGTCTTTGATTGTTTGTCATCCTTTTTGACTAAACCCTGCAACAAGCACAACAAGTAAGACTTTGGGACTATTTTTCATACAATTTTATCCAAAACTTAAGTACGAAAGAGTGTAAAATAAGATAAAATCCCTAGTTATCAACTCCCCCAAACTTAAGCTTTTGTTTGTCCTCAAGCAAACAAAATAAACCCCACCCCACTTTGAATAAGTCCAAGAAAATTCAGCTGCCCTAAGGTAACCTCTTCTGGCATCAATTGGGACTAACAATTTCCCTCAATGCAAATGAATCATTAACAACATTTGACCTTTAAAACCCATGGATTTCAGTGTGACACAAGAGCATCAAGAGTTGACTCGACTCATCAATGAAACTCTTACTACTACTTTGGTCATTGTGGAACCCAAACTCATACTCTTCAACTCTCCCTAAGAAAACCTCACTTTAAGATTGTAACACTCAGAGCGAGGATAATGGGAGTTCACTCATCTCTCTCATGGAAAAGACTCAAGTCCGGCTCAAAGTACCATAGGCTTTCCCCTTATGTGAGTCGTCACTAATGTAAGCTTCATTCAACTCAAGATCATATAAGACTTTTGTGGATACATGATGGAGGCTTTTGGTTTTAAGGTAGGAAATATTTGGTTAAGGTAAGTTCTATCTTCCCTTAAGCACTTCATTTGTTTCACTTCTTGGGCACATTCTCTTGACTTTTTTAGTCATTAAGCTCTTTCTGAAGAGTTAGAGAGACACACTGTCACACCTTTTTGTTCAATTCAATCATTTTTCTTCTTTCTAATCATTCAACACCTTTAATTTCTTTCTTTTCATTGATTCCCTTTTTATTTCTTTTGACTTGCTCATTCTTTTTGACTTTTTGCTTTTCTTTTCTTTCTTTTTCATTCCTTTCCTTTTTCCTCCTTTTGTACCTTCTTTTTCACTTTGTTGCATTTCTCGTCTCTCCCCCAAACTTACGTTTTTGCCTTGTGCTTAGGAAAGAAGGGGTGCCAAGAGAGGATCCGAACGGGTGAAGGTTTGTATCATGGTTTGTGAAAGAAACAGGTCTAAGGCTCAAGAGGGTTGACTAGAGAAATTGTCATTGGTAGGCTGTGGAAATGTTCAAGTCATCATTCGGATCAAGGAGAGCCTATAATCACATCTCAAGTCAAACTACACTTAGGATTTTGCCTAGACAAACATTCAGGGCAAGTTCTAGACTAATGGCACGGGACTTGGACTTGCAATTCAAACTCTCACCACTCAAGCTATGGGATTGCTAAAGAAACAGAGTCGGGGGCCCACAATGACCTTAGCTGTGATTTGAGCAACACAATGGTCCCGAAAAACCACTTGATGATTATCGGCCAACACAAGAGTCTCAAGATCACGATTTTCACCATCCTAAACACAACTATTTATTTTTGACCATAGGATCAAAGGCAAATGTGTTAGGCCCAAGTGAAGCTTTGCTTGAGGTACCATTCCTTACCAACTACTATTTACACAAAAAGCAAAAAGAAAAAAAAATAGACTCAAATCCTTAAGAAGGTTGTCACACCATCCATCCTCGGGAAGAGCCACCCAATTCACACAAATTCCACCTTTGGAAAGAACCGTGGAATTAAGAAAACCAAAGGATTATTGCACGCGAAAAACTCAAAACAAGAAGCTACGAAAATAAAATAAAAAGCTATAAAAAGGAAAAATGCGGAAAGTAAAATGCGTAAAGTATAATGAATATATACAAGAGGGGAATTAATCGAATATACTTAAGGGGGGATGAATATATACATTAGAAAGTAACTTTATATACAGACCAAAAAGTGCAAAAATGCGAAAAGTACTAGAATAGTAAAGTTATGTACATACCAAAATAAAAAAGAAAGCATAATAAAAATAGTATCTAATTTATACAGTCATCCAAATCCAACCAAAATAGGGCTACCCCCTCAAATGACAGCTAGTATTGTCCTCAATGCTAACTACCAAATAAGCTCAAAAGTAAGGAGAGAGAGTAAAGAGAAACTCCCTATAGGCCCTCCGTTTGCATAGGATCCTCAGTGTGGGTCCCGGGGTCTGTGGACTGTATGGGAAACTATGACTGGTCCCCAGAACCTTGTGTCTCCATCGGGGCCTGGACCTGGACCTCCTCTGTAACCTGCGCCTGTACTGGTAGCTGTGGCTGACTCGAGGTATCTCCCTGTGGGTCTGCCAACTGTATCACAATGCCCTCTGTACGAGGAAGAACTCTCCTCCTCTTTGGCGGCCTCTCAATCTCCGGCTCTAGCTCAGGTTGGGCAGCAGGTCTAACGGCAGGTGATCCTCCTTCAGCTTATCTACCTCTTTCTTAGCTTCTTCACTGACTCCTTGGAGGCACGAGTTTGCCTCATCTTCTTGGTCTCCTTTGCAAGATCCGTCAGTGCCTTCCCATGAGAACCAACAACGTCCAAAATCAACTTCTAGTTATCAAGGACTTTCTTCTGGTTGGCCAGAAGTTCCTTGAAAGTGTCCTCCACGGACCGTGGGACCTGTGGTGGAGGAGGTGCAGCTTGGGTTGCCACTGTCGTGGAAAGGACAGACAGCTTAGAAGTAGCTGCTTGCATCCAGTGTTGATACTGGATAGGGTCTGGCTCAGACGGTGCCTGTGATCAAGGAATGCTTGGGGCTGCTGAAGTGGAAGGGCCAACAATGTCTGGGGTGGCTGAGGCAGGGTGAGAAGATGCCACTACAACCACTAGCTCCTCAGACTGGCCAGTGGAAGTGGTGGCTTTTACTTTGAAATTTTTGCTTTTGGGGTTGTCATCACCCTGAAGGCTGTACCAGGAGAATGGAGCCTTTGGCTTCAACTTTACATCAAACTTCCTCTTTTCTACCTTTTGATCTTCAAAGTACATGGTCAAGAAATTAGGGAAGGGATATGCTCTGTCACCTTCATTCACCACCCGGTTGATAACCCTTGACATCACATTCCCGATATTGATCGGGATCCCTGCCATGATACAAGCAATCAACACAGCCCGCCTGAGAGGAAGAGAATTTTCATGGAAGGTGGGGTCTAGTCTGCTACACACGAACGTCTCCTAACCTTTGGTCTCAAACTTTAGTGTTCTCCGTAGAATGACTTTCCCTGCTTGCAACTAGTGTGGGGTTCCGCTAGACATGAACGTGCATCATCCCCCGAGTTCAACTTGTCAAAGTACTTCGACTCATCCTCATCATCAAAGTCGAGGTGCCCGTTTATTGCATTCCCATTAAAAAGTACATTCAGATTCCGCACCTTAGTCGCTTGGAGTCCGTTTTTAGATAAGCCAAATTTGTGTAGAACTCCTTGACTAGGTGCTCATGTTTCTCCGGCAGCTGGCAAGTGAAATAGTCCCAGCCTTTTCTCTCCCTGAACTGTCTCCGCACATTGGGGTTATCCGACAAAAGGTCCCTTGTGATGAATTTACGTTCTAGGATCAATTTCCTCTCAGGACACCATTCCCGGAATTTATGAAAGGCCAGTTCACTAACAAACCGATCTTGCCATGCTTTAGGTTTTCTTGTTCTTTAAACCCCCCTACTCGGGGTTCACCCCCTGTATGGGTCTCATCCACTGCCTCTTCTTCTTCGGAGTGTTCACCTGATAGAGATGTTGTAGGTGAGGTGGAGTATTCATGATCACTCCCTGCAGCTGATCCTTCAGACGACCCTGAGTGTGATGCTGCTTGGGCAGGAGGGGAGTCATAGGGTTCATTTGTCAATCTGAACCTTTCCGGGAAGTCTAGGACAAACTCTGGTACCGACTCTAACTTAGATCCCTCTCCGGAGGGTGCATATTCACTTACCGATTAGGAAGCAGCTCTATCCATGGCCGGATTGTCTTTCTAGTTTATTTTATTGCTTGCCGGACTTGGGGAGTTAGTCTGATCATTCCCTTGCCTCTCCCCCGAGAGGATTCACCCTTTCCGCTTGGTTTACGACCACCACCTCTTGATTGGACCATATTCTGCAAGTTCAATTCATTTAAAGAATGTTAGTATCTAAACAATGTATTTATTCATGAAGAAAAATAGTAGCAGATCATTGGATTTGTGTTGTAGAAATAGCAGACCGCGGACCGCACAAAAGAAACCACGGTCCACACTAAGGCACCGCGGACTGCATAAAAACAACCGCGGTCCGCATTGGGGTGGGGTTCAGAATACCCACCCTATGAAGATGAACATCGCGGACCGCATAAAATTAACCGCGGTCTGCACTAAGGCACCGCATACCGCATAAAACCAACTGCGGTCCGCACTAGGTGGGGTTCAAAATACCCACACCTCTGAAGTTGAACTCCGTGGACCGCATAAAATCAACCGCGGTCCGCACTAGGGCATCGCAGACCGCACAAAGAAGCACCGCGGTCCGCGCTTATCATCTGGGACTTATGTGATATTAAGTCACCGCGGTCCGCACAAAAGCACCGCGGACCGCGACGAGTCCCAATCCTAGGGTTTCACTTTTTATGATTAATTCAAGTTAAAATGCACATGTTGTTGATACCATGGGTGTTTAATCAGTGTAATTAACTAAAATGGGTCTAAATTAAGCATTGTGAACAAACCCTACACATGATTAATGGATTAAAGAAGAAAAAGGGGAAAAAGAAGAAGAAAATCTACTAATTAAACAAGAAAATAACAAAATTAAGAAGTTAAGGAGATAAAATTAAACTTAATAGATGTAGGATGAAGATGAGATGAGTGAGATGAATATCTTGAACTTAGGAAGGGTGATGTACAGTGAAAATTGTACTGTAGAGATGACAATGAGCGAAAAGTGTAAAATGAGGCCCTCAGGCCCTATTTATAGAATTTTGGCCTGGGACCCACAGTACTTACCCCATTGTGGACCGCATAAATCACTGCGGTCTGCGGTCCTTTAACTTCCTGGGCAATTGGCCATTGCGATCCGCGTAAAATGAACCGCAACTGCAGTGGTCCACCGCGGTCCGGGTAAAATGGTATCGCGGCCGCGGTGGCAACTTCAGAGAAGTGACTTGTTGTGAGATAACTTCGCGACCGCAAAAAGTGTACCGTGGTCCGCAGTGCAAACTTCAGAGAGTTGTTTTTCTGGTGAGACAACTCCACAGACCGCACAAAATCGACCACGGTCCGCATTGCAACTTCAGAGAGCTAGTTTTTTACAACTTAGCCTTGTGCCCTGCATCAAAATAATCCTACAACATCCCACAACCAGTTAGTCCAACAATAAGTCCTATACTACCAAGAAAATCAAAGAAAAACCAAAAAGAAATAAAGACACATGGGTTGCCTCCCAAGAAGCGCTTGATTTAACGTCGCGGAACGACGCATGTTACCATGTTCAATTCAGCTTCATCAAAGCCACCACGTGGCTATCTTCAAATTTCCCAAGGTAATGCTTGCACCGGTGCCCATTTACTCGATAATTCTCCCCAATTTTATTCTTGAGATCGAGAGCACCAAAGGGAGTAACCAATACAACTTCAAACGGGCCACTCCATTTTGTTTTTCATAAATTTATCAGGTTATCATAAATTTAATGTTTTTCTAGGACAAGGAGGGAGCGGCCTCTGGTTTTATTTAGTATTATTGTCACGACCCAAAGTTCAACATGTCGTGATGGTGCTTGTCACATTATTAGGCAAGCCGACAACCACAAATAACTATGCATTTTTAAATTAAAAACAAGATGAAATAGGTTTAATAGTGATAACTCTCATAAATCGTTGATAAGTAATATTGTGAATCAAATACAACATTCACAAAATCCGGGTATCAGTGTGTACATGAGCATCTAAATGACAATATAGTCTAACTGCTAAAATAACTATCTAGAAAAAGAGAACAATGCTAATGAACTAAAAAGAAGGAGAGTCCAGGTCTGCCGGCGCCAAGGTAGCTACCTCAGTAGTCTCCGACATATGAAGTTCCAAACATAGCAACCGCTATGCCCAGAAGCACCTGGATTTGCACAAGAAATGCAAAGGCAGTATGAGTATAACCGACCCAATATACTCAATAAGTAACAAGACTAACCTTGGACTGAAAGCATTGACGAGCTTAGAAAGGTACAATCCAAATCCAGATTTATAACAATACAGATATGACAGGAAAAAATGACAGTTTAATCTCAGAGTAAACTCATAATCAGTTGGAACACAACACAGAAATGTAGACATGCTTTCAGGTTTAACAGTTTAAGCTCAACACAGATAAAATATGCCAAGTATGACTTATATGAGGAATGCAACATCACTATATCGACATGTCAAACGTGCATATCAAATGTAATGCATCACAATGATAACCTCACGTACTCATAGTCTTATAATACTCAATCTGTTTGTCTCAACTCTCACTCATCACACTTAGTCACTTATCATTGTACGATACATGCGCTCACTTCTAGTATGTCAGACTCTGGAGGGGCGGATCCTGCCCAAGCGCTAATAAAACCTACTGCAGCTCGCAGTCCGGTCCCATCATGAACCAATAATACCTGATGCGGCGTGCAACCCGGTCTCATCATGAATCAATAATACCTGTTGCGGCGTGCAACCTGATCCCATCATGAAACAATAAAACTTGTTGCGGCGTGCAACCCTATCCCATCAATATCACTCACGATTATGCCGTCGGCCTCACTCAGTCATCAAATCTCCAGTCTCTCGTCTCACAACACTCATGCCAATTAGCCCAAAATAATGATACATGATGTAATAGTAAATGATAATAAAGATTGAGATATGGTATGAAAATGATGAATGCGACTGAGTACATAACATCGATTTAAGAAAATAACCCGACAATTAAACTACCTCTGTGGGTCCCAACAGTACCAACATATAGCCTAAACATGATTTCTAACATGATTAACAACTCAATTTACCTAACACATAGAGAATACATGAACAATAACAAGATTAGATAACTATACATTTCCACGAAATCAACCGATTCACAATTACTATGGTGCACACCCACATGCCCGTAACCTAGCGTGTGTCACCTCAACACCAACCACATAACACGTAATTCAGGGATTTATACCCTCATAACCAAATTTAGAAGTGTTACTTATTTGAAACCGTGCAAATATCTACTCCAACAAGCCTTTGCCTCACGTATCGGCCTTTGAATGACTCGAATCTAGCCACAAACGACTTAATAGAATCAACACAAGCTATAGAAATCAATTCCATATGATAAAGAGAGGTTCTTTAACAAAAGTCAATCCCGGGCCCACATCTCGGAATCCAACAAAATTTACAAAATCCGAATACCATTCAATAACGAGTCCAACCAAATAACTCAATTCCGATCTCAAATCATCACTCAAATCCCCAAATCTTACCCTCCATTCCCTAGTCCAAAATTTCCCAAATTCTACCTTAAAAACATATAATCTAGGTGGGAAATTCAATGGGTATTCAATATTAATGAATAAAAATTACCAAAAGTTGTTTACCTCTTGAAATCTAGTGAAAACCTCTTCAAGAAACGCCTCAATCCGAGCTCCTAAAGTTCAAAAATAAAGAAATAACTCTAACCCTCAATTTTTATGAGTCTACCAGTGTTCCGCTTATGTGTACCACTTTTCAGTTAAAAATCCTCACTTGCAGAGGTACACTCAACCCTCGACCTGCCGCTTCTATGGCCAATTGCTCGTACCTACGAGACCGCGCCTGTGGCCCCCCATTCGCACCTGCGCACCCAAAGCCAAATTCAAAACTCCGCATCTGCGACTAACTTCCCTTTCTACGGACTCACAGATGCGCTTCTTCTCTGCACCTGCGACACTCCTTTGGCCTGATCAAGCCCCTCTTTAGCGCCACTATCCCACTACAGTGGCACTTGCGGCGTCGCACCTGCGGCCAATGCCCTCGCAGGTGCGATCACACCAGAAGATCAAAATCTCAACAATGCTTTAAGTCCAACTTTTGACCCGTTAATAATATGGAATCCACCCGAGGCCCCCAAGACCTAGACCAAACATATCGAGGCCTCAAATCACATCACATAACTCCAAAAACACGAATTGCACCCCAACTCAAGCCTAGTGAAATTAATGAATTTCCAACTTCTACAATCGATGCCGAAATCTATCAAATCAACTCCGATTGATCTCAAATTTTGCACACAACTCATAAATGACACAACAAACCAATTCCAATTTTTGAAACTAAAATTTGAGCCCGGTAACCACAAAGTCAACTCTCGGTCAAACTTTTCACTTTCGCCAATTCAAGACAAAATCACCTATGGACCTCCAAATCAATATTCGGACACACTTCTAAGTTCAACATTACCATGCACAGCTATTGGAACCATCAAAACTCCATTCTGTAGTCATTTACACATAAGTCAACATCCAGTCAACTCTTTTAACATAGGCTTCCAACTTTGGGCCTAAGTGTCCCGATTCACTCCGAAACATCTCCGGAACTAAACTAACCACCCCGGCAAATCACATAATAACAAATAAACATAAAATAGGCAACAAATGGGGGAATGGGGCTATAATACTCAAAATGACTTGTTGGATCGTTACATTCTCCCCATCTTAAGCAAACGTTCACCCTCGGATGGGTCTAGAATCATACTTGGAGTATCAAATAGGTGTGGATATCTGCTCCACATCCCCCTCGGTCTCTCAAGTAGCCTCCTCGACTGGATGACCTCTCTACTGAACCTTCATTGAATCTATATTCTTTGACCTCAACTTCTGAACCTGCCGATTCAAAATGGCCACCGGCTCTACATCATAAGTCAAATAACCATCTAACTGAACATTGCTAAAGTTTAAAGCATAAGATATATCACCGAAATACTTTCGGAGCATGAAAACATATAAATTTATATGAACACTCGATAGACTAAGAGCATGCAAGCTTGTAAGCCACCTCTCCAATCCTCTCAAGCACCTCAAAAGGGCCAAATATGACAAATACCCTTTCCCAACCATCCGTTAGGCTTTTAGGTATGAAATCACCCTACTGTAGCATAGTCTAGAGAACCTCTCCACTAGATCCTAGGTAACTCCAGCATCGCTAACGTCACGATCTTAGCGTGACAGTATAGAATAGCACGACATGGGGACAACCAATCCATACCTAAAATCACGACAAAATCAACCATACTAAGCAATAAGAGATCAATTCTAGTCTCCAATCCCTTAATAGCCACCACACACGATTGATAAAATTCAACAACAATAGAATAGCCCACCGACATAGATACATGATTAAGCAAATCTAAGGACTCAAAGGGCATATCCAGATAACGAGAAAAATATGATAATACATATGAATAAGTGGAACCAGGGTCAAATAATATAAAAGCATCCATGTCGCATACTGAGACAATACATGTGATCAATGCATCTGAAGCAACAACCTCTGGCCTGGTAGAGAAAGCATAACATCGAGCCTGGCCGCCACATGATCACCCTCCCCCTCTAGGGCTACCTCTAGCTTCCTGAGCCCCAACTTGAGCTGGCTGAGCGGGTGGTTGATAAGTGCATATTTTGACCACTTATTAGCACCTTTTTGCTTCTGTTTTAGTCCAAAAAGTATTGATTTATGTTCCCTACACTAATGAAAGTGTGCAAATTGTAGGAATGATGGAAATTTGGGATCTCATGAAGAAACCCGACTAAAAAAGAAGTATTCTGACTCACAAGGAAAGAAGGGTCACAAAACACAAGAAGTGCGATCCGCAGAGGTATTTCTGCGTTCGCAGAACTAGTAAAACAGCCAAGAAAATTTAAACAAAAGTGTGAACCGCACATAAAATGTGTGGCCGCAGAACAGGTTCCGCACTGCAAAGAACTCAAAAGTTCAAAGAGTGTGCAAGTGACCATAACTTGAAGCCTTGCCTAAAGTGCGGACCGCACAAGAATTGAACGGCTGCAGAAACTACATTAAAGTCGTAGACCAAATTGTGCAGCTGCAGATTCCGGTCCTTGAAAACTGAGGCAATGTGCAGACCACACATAGAATTACGCAGCCGCAGAATGTAATGACCCGACCGATTGTTCTGCGTTTTAGGACCCCGTTCCCCTAAATGAGACTTCCCGTAGTTGGTTTTAATGATTTATGACTTGCGGGGACGGGTGGTTCGGGATTTGGAAGAGTTTAGAATGGTATAAGAACACTTGATTCCTTAAGGTTGGCCTTAAAGGCCAAGTTTGACTTCGGTCAACATTTTGAGTAAACGACCTCGGAATCGAGTTTCGACAGTTCTAGTAGCTTCGTATGATGATTTTGGACTTGGGCTTATGTTCAGAACAAGTTTTAAATGACTCGGGAATGTTTCGACACCAAATAGTGAAATAGGAGTTTCTTTAAGTTCAAATTGAGGTTTGGAACGTATTTTTGTGTTATCGAGGTCCGAACGGATTTTCGAGACCGGTAATAGTTCCTTCATGTCATTTATGATTTGCTTGCAAAATTTGGTGTCATTTCGAGTAGTATAGGTAGGTTCGGTGCATTGTAACAAATTCAAGAAACTTAAAGTTCTTAAGTTTGATTCTAGGGGTTTTGAGGTGTGATTTTTAGTTTTAGCGTTGTTTTGGGTGTTCCGAAGGCTCGAGCCAGTCTGTATTATGATTTGGGACTTGTTGGTATATTTGGAAGGGGGCTCAGGTGGGCCCAGATATCGCTCGGGCATCGAGCGAGGCTAAAAATAAGCAACAATTGCTGCTGGTGCACTAGATCTGGTGCGACCGCACCTGCGGTGGCCCAGTCGCAGGTGCGAGACCGCTTCTACGGTCCTCGCCTCGCAGGTGCGGCCCCTGGTGAGGCTGCCAATTCTCGCAGGTGCGAATCAATATCTGTAGGAGCAGAGCCGGAGGTGCGGGCCTCTCTCTGCAGGTGCGAGCCTAGACCCCCTTGCCCAATTCCGCAGGTGTGAGATTATTCTCGCAGATGCGAGACCGCAGGTGCGAAAAACCTGTAGGCAGTGAGGTTCTTTTAAAACACGGGAATGAGCCATTTTCCACCATTTCTTTCCTCCATTGACGACCTTAGGAGCTTGGAAAAAAGGGGCAAACGAACTAGCTATTGAAAGGTAAGTAAATTCTATCCTAATGTTAGTTTAATACTTGAATTCCTAGGTAAATTAACATCCTAAATTAGTATAAATCAAGGGTTAGCGTAAAAACCTAGGGCTTTATGAAATTTAGGGAATTACCCACTACCTAGTTATGAAATCATACAAAAACTATATATTAATGATCTTTAGGTTTTTGGTAAATGTTTCCTTCGAAAATTTCCGGAATTCGAGCATGTGGGCCCGGGGGTGTATTTTGAGATTCTTCAAAGTAGGTTGAAATAATTGCTTAAATAGGAGAATTTCATACTTTTGAGTGTAGATTAATTAATTTATACAACATTTGACTAGTTTCGAGTGCTTGGGAGACGAGTTTGGAGTTTCGGGCGCATTCTTGACCCGGAAAGTAGGATCGACACGAGGTGAGTCTCCTTTATAACCTTGTAAGAGGAAATTGTCCCCATAGGTAAATATAAATGATTGCATGTCCTTAATTGCGGGGACTACGCACGCACAAAGTGACGATAGTCCGTGCGTAGCTACTATTATGTTATGTCGGGTAGTTTTAGGATTCACAAGCATGCTTTATGTGCCGTATCGATAATGTTAAATGTTAATTTAGACTGCCTAATACCCTTGAACTACTAAATGCATATCTAGGAGGTTACGTTATGAAATTATTATCATTTAATCCTTTTTCTATAAGTATATCCTTTACTGAATCCCTGATATCCTGTTAATTATGTGTATGTGTACGGGTACCCGCGTTACACGTATGATTCACGATCGGGGTAGCCCTACTATTATGTCAACTGTGTCGCATGTTCGATTCGCGAGCGGTGTAATAGATGCATCTATGGTTCGAGTCATTCGACCCTTCGGTAGTGCACATTTATTTTCGCGTCGTATCGGCCGTACGTTCACGGCATGACATGTGTTTGTAAATTGTCTGGGTATTATGTGAATGTGCGTCTGTAGAATATCATGAAAGGGAAAACTAGGTAATTTACATGCTAGGGAACTTGACCCGTAAAGATAGTTGTAGATGTTATTTGATGCTTCTGCCTTCATTATTATCCATGACTGCTAGTCCTGTTTAGCCTTACACTTAAACTATATTATCTGGACCCTAGTAAGTATCACGTCGACTTCTCATCACTACTTCTTCGAGATTAGATGGGATACTCACAGGGTACATATTGTTTATGTACTCATGCTACGCTTCTGTACTTAATTGTACAGGTTCTGAGGAAGGTGTATCTGGGTATCAGTCTGGCATTCTTCCCTGACTAGTACTTGGTGTGGGTTTCTCGGTGAGCTGCTTTCGTTGACGTTCCCTAGCAGCACCTTGGAGTTCTTTCCTTTTGTTGATTATATCTGTCTATATTGTTCAGTAGATAGTAGGGCAACCTTGTATTCTTTTGGATACTCATTCTATTAGATGCATGTAGACTTGTGATACTGGTTCCTGGCACACACGAAGTAGATACGTTATTTTTGGGTTGTAAATATTGGGTTATGATCCCTTATGGTCAATTCTGTTCAAGTCAGTTAAACTTTATCCGTTTTTACTTAATGTTTAAACTTAAAATTTGGCAAGTGTTGGAATGTTTTCGCAAATAAGAAAATTTCACTAGTAAATCAAGCATTGGCTTGCCTGACCACGGTGTTGGGCGCTATCACGACCTGAGTTGAGATTTTGGGTCGTGACAACATGGTATCAGAGCTTTAGGTTCACGTAGGTCTCATAAGTTAGGGGCAAACCTAATAGAGTCTTGCAGATCGACACAGAGATGTCTGTATTTATCTTCGAGAGGCTATAGGGTGTTAGGAAATCTCTCTTTGTTCACATTCTGTCGTGCATTTGATGATATAATGAATCTCACTCTTCTATTCTCTCACAGATGGTGAGGACACGCGCAACCGATGTTCCAGACCCGGGAGGGGCCGCTACCCCCATCGCTCGAGGTCGTGGCAGAGTCCGGGGGAGGGCACCAACCTGAGGTAGGGGACGAGGGCGTCCCAGAGCTGTTCCAGTGGCACCCCCATCGGATCCGGCAGAGGATCCCATCATAGAGGAGCGGGGAAAGGCGTCCGCAGCAGATCCTGCCCTCTAGACTTTATGACGGTTCCGGGATTTCAGGAGGTCATGGGCTGTATGGTGCGGTTCATGGACACCATGACTCAGGCTGGTTTATTTCCAGCGGATCCTGCCACATCTTAGGCGGGAGGGGGAGTCTAGACCCCTACTTCCCAGTCTGCAGGTCATGCAACATCAATATATCAGACCTTGGGTACACTGCTCGTGGGCGGGGCCCAGCCAGTAGCAGCGACACCTGATCCCATACCAGCTGCGGACGGCGATCCACAGAAGTTATTGGATAGATGGACCAGATTGCACCCTCTTGTCTTCGGAGGTGAGCGTCATGAGGACACACAAGACTTTATTGATATGTGCAGGGACAGAATGCACAACATGAGGATACTGGAGTCGCATGGAGACTTCACTGCCTTGTAGTTAGAGGGAATGGCCCGTAGATGGTGGCAGTCCTATATACTTGGCAGACTGGCAGAGTCTTCTCCCCTCACTTGGGAGCAGTTCACTCAGTTGTTCCTGGACAAATATATTCCACCCTCTGAGAGGGAAGAGCTGCGATATCAGTTTGAGCAGCTGGAGCAGGGTCAGATGTCTGTGACTAACTACAAGGCCAGGTTTTCTGAGTTGTCTCATCATGCCCTCATGATACTTCCTACTGATGCAGAGAGAGTGCAGAGGTTTGCAATTGGGCTGCACTCAGGTATTAGGGCCAACATGGTCCGGGAGGTGGATATGGGCACTCCCTATCAGCTTGTAGTCGAGATTGCTCGTCGGATTGAGGGTTAACGATCGAGGGGCAGAGAGCAGAGTCAGCATGATAATAGATCTAGATTCTGTGGGGATTTCAGAGGTGCTCCAACCAGGGGCAGAGGTTAGTTCGGTAGGGGCCAACTTAGCAGGCCTCCATATTCAGCACCCCACCACCTCCTCATGCTGTTCCAGTGTGGCCTTATTTTAGCGCCGTGCCAGAGAGTTTTTACCTCCCACCAGCCATTCAGGGTTCCTCCGACGGGTATTCCGATCATCAGGGATCTTCTAGTCTTTGCTTCAGTGCTATGCTAGAGAGTTCTCACCGTCCCCCATCTATCTAGGGTTCTTCTTCTTCAGGGCAGCATGCTATGGTTCCAAGGGGCTATTATGAGTGCGAGGATCCAGGCCATATGAGGAGGACTTGTCCTAGGCTTCGGGGCAAGGCCGTTCAGCAGAGTTATCAGCCTACATTCTCAGCACTAGCGGTTCGGCCACCTAGAGGTGGAGGACATGCTAGTAGAGGTCGCCCCAGAGGTGGAGGACAGACAAGGGGAGCTCAGCCAGCTCCTATTCATTCCAGCAGAGGTCAGTCCTCCGGTGCTCCAGCTAGATTCTATGCTATCCCGGCCAGATCAGATGCAGTGGCCTCAGACGCCTTGATCATAGGTATTAATTCAGTATGCGTTAGAGAGGCATCAATATTATTTGATCCAGGATCCACTTATTCATATGTATCAGCCTTATCTGCTCGTTTCATAGATATTCCTCGTGAGTCCTTGGATACTCCTATTTATGTGTCCACTCATGTGGGCAATTCTATGGTGGTAGAACGAATTTATCGGTCCTATGTGGTTACATTTTGTGGGTTCGAGACCAGAGTGGACCTCATGTTGCTCGACATGGTTGAGTTTGAGGTTATTCTAGGCATGGATTGGCTATCTCCCTATCATTCTATTCTAGATTGCCATGCTAAGACGGTCACTCTAGCCATGCCCGGGTTGCCTAGGCTGGAGTAGAGAGGTTCCTCAATTAGTGCATCCAGTTGGGTTATTTCCTTCCCGAAGGCTCGACATATGGCCGAGAAGGGTTGCCTGGCCTATCTTGCTTATGTGCGAGACACCACCGCCGAGTCTCTGACGATTGATTCAGTGCCAGTGGTTCGAGATTTTGCTGATGTATTCCCTTCAGACCTTCCAGGCATGCCTCCGGATCGTGATATTGATTTCTGTATCGATTTAGCTCCAGGCACCCTGCCTATCTCCATTCCTCCATACCGTATGGCTCCGAAAGAATTGAAGGAGCAACTTGACGAGTTGTTGGATAAGGGGCTTATTAGGCCGAGTGTATCGCCTTGGGGTGCTCCAGTGCTATTCGTGAAGAAGAAGGATATGTCTATGCGAATGTGTATTGACTACCGCTAGTTCAACAAGGTCACCGTTAAGAATAAGTACCCATTGCCGCGTATAGATGATTTGTTTGTCCAGTTGCAGGGTGCTCGGGTGTTTTATAAGATTGACTTGAGGTTAGGTACCATCAGCTGAGGATTCGGGACTCGGATGTTTCGAAGACTGCTTTCCGTACGAGATATGGTCATTATGAGTTCCTGGTGATGTCCTTTGTCTTGACTAATGCCCCGACAACATTTATGGACTTGATGAACAGGGTATTCAGACCTTATATTGATTCTTTTGTCATTGTCTTTATTGATGACTTCTTGATTTACTCACGTAGCCTGGGGGAGCATGAGCAACATTAGAGAGTTGTGCTCTAGACCTTGCGAGAACAGAAGCTATATGCTAAGTTCTCTAAGTGTGAGTTCTGGTTGGATTATGTGGCATTCTTGGGACATGTGGTATCCGGAGAGGGTATCAAGGTTGATCCTAAGAAGATTGAAGCAGTTCATAGTTGGCCATGTCCTACTTCAGCTACACAGATCAGGAGCTTTTTGGGTCTAGCAGGTTACTATCTCCGATTTGTGGAGGGCTTTTCATCCATTGCAGCCCCACTGACTAGATTGACTCAGAAGAATGCCCCATTCCGATGGTACGACGAGAGTGAGGTGAACTTTCAGAAGCTCAATACAACATTGACCTCAGCACCAGTTCTAGTATTGCCTTCCGGTTTTGGGATGTATACAGTATATTGCGACGCTTCACGTGTTGGCTTGGGATGTGTGTTGATGCAGGAGGGGCGAGTTATTGCTTATGCTTCACGGCAGCTAAAGGTTCATGAGAAGAATTACCCTGTGCACGATCTGGAGTTGGCGGCAATTGTTCATGCCCTTAAGATTTGGAGGCACTACTTGTATGGGGTGTCTTGTGAGGTCTATACAGGCCACCGCAGCTTGCAGCACTTGTTCAAGCAGATGGATCTTAATTTTAGGCAGCGCAGGTGGCTTGAGTTGCTGAAGGATTGTGATATCACCATTCTTTATCATCCGGGCAAGGAAAACGTGGTAGCACATGACCTAAGTAGGAAGGCGGAGAGTATGGATAGTTTGGCTTACATTTCAGCGGATGAGAGACCTCTAGCCTTGGACGTTCGGTCCTTGGCTAATCGCCTGGTGATATTGGACCTTTCAGAGCCCCGCCGGGTTCTTGCACATGTGGTTGCTCAGTCTTCGTTATTGGGGGATATTAGGGCCCAACATTTCGATGATCCGTGCTTGGCAGAGTTATGGGAGACAATGGTTCAGGGTGGTTCCAAGGAGGTTACTATTGGCGAGGATGGTGTTCTGAGGCTTCAGGGCCGTTTATGTGTTCCCAATGTTGATGGACTGAGGGAGAGGATTCTAGAGGAGGCCCACAGTTCACGGTATTCTGTTCATCCTGGTGCTACGAAGATGTATCGTGACTTGAAGCAACATTTCTGGTGGAGGCGGATGAGGAGGGACATAGTGGAGTATGTAGCTAGATGTCTTAATTGCTAGTAGGTTAAGTATGAGCACCAGAGGCCAGTAGGCCTACTTCAGCAGATGCCCATACCTGAGTGGAAGTGGGAGCACATCACTATGGACTTCGTAGTTGGGTTGCCTCAGACTTTGCGGAAGGTCGATGCAGTTTGGGTCATTGTGGATATGTTGACCAAATCGGCGCATTTCATTCCAGCAGCTACTACTTATACTTCTGAGAGGTTGGACCAGATCTACATTCAGGAGGTAGTCTGGTTGCACAGTGTGTCTGTGTCCATTATATCAGATCGAGGTCTTCAGTTCACCTCGCACTTCTGGAGAGCATTGCATAGTGAGATGGGCACCCGAGTAGAGCTCAGCACATCATTTCACCCCCAGACCGACGGGCAGTCGGAGCGGACAGTTCAGATATTGGAGAACATGCTCAGGGCATGTGTGATTGACTTCGGAGGTCAGTGGGACCAATTCTTGCCTCTGACCGAGTTTGTTTACAATAATAGTTATCCGTCCAGCATCGAGATGGCTCCATTTGAGGCCTTGTATGGCCGACGATGTCATTCTCCTATCGAGTGGTTTGAGCCTGGCGAGGCTAAGTTGTATGGCACCGACCTGGTGAAGAATGCCTTGGAGAAAGTGAAGTTGATTCAGGAAAGGCTTCGCACAGCACAATCCAGACAGAAGAGTTACGCGGATCAGAAGGCGCGTGATGTATCATTTATGGAGGGAGAGAAGGTCCTATTGAAAGTCTCGCCGATGAAGGATATTATGAGGTTCGGGAAGAAGGGAAAACTGAGCCCAAGGTTTATAGGTCCTTTCGAGGTATTGAGGAGAGTTGGAGTGGTTTCTTATGAGCTGGCTTTACCTCCCAGTTTATCAGGAGTTCATCCGATCTTTCATGTTTCCATGCTTCGGAGATATCACGTCAACTTCTCTCACGTAGTAGATTTCAGCACCATTCAACTAGATGAGAGGTTGGGCTACGAGGAGGAGCCAGTTGCTATTATTGAAAGACAGGATCGTCAATTGAGATCCAAGAGAGTTTCTGCGGTAAAGGTCCAGTAGAGGGGCCAACCAGTCGACGAGGCGACTTGGGAGTCCGAGGAGGACATGCGGAGCAGATATCCACACTCATTCAGCACTTCAGGTATAATTCTAGACCCGTTCGAGGACGAACATTTGTTTAAGAGGTGGAGAATGTAATGAACCGACCAGCCGTTCTGCGTTTTAGGACCCTGTTCCCCTAAATGAGACTTCCTGTAGTTGCTTTTAATGATTTACGACTTGCGGGGATGGGTGGTTAAGGATTTGGAAGAGTTTGGAATGGTATAAGAACACTTGATTCCTTAAGGTTGGCCTTAAAGGCCAAGTTTGTCTTCGGTCAACATTTTGAGTAAACGACTTCGAAATCGAGTTTCAACGGTTCCTGTAGCTTTGTATGATGATTTCAAACTTGGGCGTATGTTCGGAAATGCTTTTGGATGACCCAGGAACGTTTCGACGCCAAATAGTGAAGTAGGAGTTTCTTTAAGTTCAAATTGAGGTTTGGAACGTATTTTTGTGTTATCGAGGTCCGAACGGAATTTTGAGACCGGGAATAGTTCCGTCATGTCATTTATGACTTTCTTGCAAAATTTGGTGTCATTCCGAGAAGTATAGGTAGGTTCGGCGCATTGTAACGAATTCAAGAAACTTAAAGTTCTTAAGTTTGATTATAGGGGTTTTGAGGTGTGATTTTTAGTTTTAGCAATGTTTTGGGTGTTCCAAAGGCTCTATCCAGTCCGTATTATGATTTGGGACTT
Organism: Nicotiana undulata; assembly: GCA_005239495.1. NCBI lineage: Eukaryota > Viridiplantae > Streptophyta > Magnoliopsida > Solanales > Solanaceae > Nicotiana > Nicotiana undulata. Next base: position 9,327 of record ML258301.1, on the reverse strand, counting down.
GTTGGTATATTTGGACGGGGGCTCCGGTGGGCCCAGATGCCGCTGGGGCATCGAGCGAGGCTAAAAACTAGCAAAAATAGCTGCTGGTGCACCAGATCAGGTGCGACCGCACCTGCGGTGGCCCAGTCGCAGGTACGAGACCGCTTCTGCGGTCCTCGCCTTGCAGGTGCGGCCCCAGGTGAGGCTGCCAATTCTCGCAGGTGCAGATTAATATCCGCAGGAGCGGAGCCACAGGTGCGGGCCTCTCTCCGCAGGTGCGAGCTCAGACCCCCTTGCCTAATTCCGCAGGTGTGAGATTATTCTCGCAGATGCGAGACCGCTGGTGCGATCCTCGAGCCGCTGGTGCGAAAGACCTGTAGGCAGTGAGGTTCTTTTAAAACACGGGAATGAGCCATTTTCCACCATTTCTTTCCTCCATTGGCGACCTTAGGAGCTTGGAAAAGGGGGCAAACGACCTAGCTACTTAAAGGTAAGTAAATTCTACCCTAATGTTAATTTAATACTTGAATTCCTAGGTAAATTTACATCCTAAATTAGTATAAATCAAGGGTTAGAGTAAAAACCTAGGGTTTTATTAAATTACCCACTACCTAGTTATGAAATCATACAAAAACCATATATTAATGATCCTTAGGTTTTGGGTAAATGTTTCCTTCGAACATTTCCGGAAAATCCGAGCATGTGGGCCCGGGGGTATATTTTGAGATTCTTCAAAGTAGGTTGAAATAATTGCTTAAATAGGAGAATTTCATACTTTTGAGTGTAGATTAATTAATTTATACAACATTTGACTAGTTTCGAGTCCTTGGGAGACGAGTTTGGAGTTTCGGGCTCATTCTTGACCCGGAAAGTAGGCTCAACACGAGGTGAGTCTCCTTTCTAACCTTGTAAGAGGGAATTTTTCCATAGGTAAATATAAAGGATTCATGTCCTTAATTGCGGGGGCTACCCACGCACTAAGTGACGATAGTCCGTGCGTAGCTACTATTATATTATGTCGGGTAGTTTTAGGATTCACAAGCATGCTTTATGTGCCGCATTGATACTCTTAAATGTTAATTTAGACTGCCTAATACCCTTGAACTACTGCATGCATATGTAGGAGGTTACGTTATGAAATTATTATCATTTAATCCTTTTCCTGTAAGTATATCCTTGACTGAATCCCTGATATCCTGTTAATTATGTGTATGTATACGGGTACCCGCGTCGCACGTATGATTCGCTAGCGGGGTAGACCTACTATTATGTCAACCGTGACGCATGTTCGATTCGCGAGCGGTGTAATAGATGCATCTATGGTTCGAGTCGTTCGACTCTTCAGCAATGCACATTTATTTTCGCATCGTATCGGCCGTACGTTCACGGCATGACATGTGTTTGTAAATTGTCTGGGTATTATATGAATGTGCATCTATAGAATATCATGAAAGGGAAAACTAGGTAATTTACATGCTAGGGAACTTGACCCGTAAAGATAGTTGTAGATGTTATTTGATGCTTCTGCCTTCATTATTGTTTATGACTGCTATTCCTGTTTAGCCTTATACTTAAACTATATTATTTGGACCCTAGTAAGTATCACATCGACTTCTCGTCACTACTTCTTCGAGATTAGACGGGATACTCACTGGGTACATATTTTTTATGTACTCATGCTATGCTTCTGTACTTAATTGTACAGGTTCTGAGGCAGGTGTATCTGGGTATCGGTTTGGCGTTCGTCCCTGACTAGTACTTGGTGTGGATTTCTCGGTGAGCTGATTTCCTTGACGTTCCCTGGCAGCACCTTGGAGTTCTTTCCTTTTGTTGATTATATCTGTCTATATTGTTCAGTAGACAGTAGGGCAGACTTGTATTCTTTTGGATACTCATTCTATTAGATGCCTGTAGACTTGTGACACTGGTTCCTGGCACACACAAAGTAGATACATTATTTTTGGGTTGTAAATATTGGGTTATGATCCCTTATGGTCAATTCTGTTCAAGTCAGTCGAACTTTATCCGTTTTTACTTAATGTTTAAACTTAAAATTTGGCAGATGTTGGAATGTTTTCGCAAATAAGGAAATTTCACTAGTAAATCAAGCGTTGGCTTGCCTGACCACGGTGTTGGGCGCCATCACGACTTGAGTTGAGATTTTGGGTCGTGACACAGAACCTCTCGATGGGCATTTTTGTTAGTGAATTTTGGGCCACTATAAATAGACGAAAATCACATTTTAAGTCAAGTTTTAAAGTTCATGCTGTTGTAGCCGTTGTAATTTTCCATTTTAGGAAATTTGTGGTCATTTTTGGATTTAAACATCATAGTTTATCATTTTAATCCTAGACTATGAGTTTTATTAGTGCTTCTTCTTTGTTTTCTTCATTTCTTACTATGAGTAGCTAGACTTTTACTAGGGTTGTGACTCAACCCTAGTGTGTAAACCTTATGGGTATTAATTTAATTTTTGTTTATGATTGGGTATTGATTATTTAGCCTTTTTATGCTTTAATTTTAGAATTAATAGTTGAAAACATTGATTCGTGCCTTTTTGACTTGGTCTTTTCTTGAGAAAAAAAGACCTAGTCTAGGAATTGGCTAACAAGAAATTAGGCTACTTAAGGATTTAATTAGCCTAATTAAAGGGCTTGAACTAGAGACAGGGAAAACCCGACTTGAGCTCATATCAACTATTTAGCTTGATATCCATTTGGGCTTTAGAAAGCGAAATTGGGCTAAATCTCTCTATTACTGAGAGGTATTGAGTGGGTAACTTGGAGTTGAGAGCTATAATATACTCCAATCAATAAAACAAGTGTTAACGTACTTAACCCATTAGGCAAACACCTAGGTGGAGGTCACACCCCTAGGCTTTTTAACCATTTAATAAAAACAACAAAAATAATCATCCCCTTTCTAGTTTCGTCTCTTTATTTAGATTTTTTAGTGATATTTTAGAAGTAGTTATTTCATTTGCTCTCGTCAAGTATATACCCCTAACACCCACATTAAACACTATGTGTAAATCGACCCTGACTCTTGTTGGTAGTATTCTTACAACGACCGTTTACACTCATTATTGAGTGTGGATTGGACGTGGATCAATTTTTGGCGCCGTTGCTGGGGAGTTAAAACGGTTTTAGCTATATATTTGAGTTTGTTTTTGGAATATCTTCTTTCCCTTCCGTGTTACTAACTTGTGTGAGAAATTATAAGTACAAACATGGCGAATAATGATCTCGAAAATTTGCCTTCGGGGGAATTGGACGGCGAGGAAGAACAAGTTGACGAGGTACCTCTTGAATCTCAAGACAACCAGAGAGGTCGGGTACCACATGACATGTCCATTCCACCCTACCTCCAGCACAAGCAGCTCCACACCGGATATTGCACAACGAAGGTTGTTCTAGTGCAATATTCCCTCCCAGTATCAGGGTGGGAAACTTCCAAATTACCAATGTGATGGTCACGTTGCTTGAGCAACGAGGTTTCTTTACCGGTGGTCCAACGCAAAATGCTTATAAACATTTGAAGGGCTTTGTGGATACATGTTGGGAGAGAAAGAAAACTAATATTTCTGAGGATGCATTCAGGCTAAGGCATTTTCCATTCTCTCTACGGGGAAAAACTTTAGATTGGTTGGAACGATTTCTGAACCATCAATTTACACTTGGGATGAGTTGGCAAAAAAGTTCATTGCTAAGTGTTTCTCTCCCGGGTATATGGCTACACTTCGAGATGAGATCTTGGAATTCAATAAAGAACCGAATGAACTATGACACGAGATAAGGGAGCGTGATATAACAATGGTTAGGGCCAATAACGATATGACGGAAAACATGATTCAACAAACCTTTTATCGTGGAATTAACACAACCAACCATTGTGTAGTGAATCAACTAGCCGGTGGGAACTTTATGGCTACACCTTATGCAGAGGCGTGTAAAATCTTCGATAAAATGGCAGAAACGTCGTCGACTTGCCAATCCCGGGTCAATGTTCCACTAGGTGAATATGATCCACCTTCACAAAGTATTGCAAGAACATGTGTTGATACCCAATTTTCCCTCATATTTTCCAAATATATATATATATATATATATATATATATATATACACACACACTTTCAAATAGTGCACATGCATCATCATTTGATTTACAAGCATGCACAAGTTTTTTTCATAATTTTCCATAATTTTCAAAGCTTTAAATCAATTTATTTCTTCATTTTATTATTTAAATATCCAATGATTATCCTTCGTATTATTTTTTTATGATTATTTAATCATCTAAATTTATCATTTATACAACATAATGTTTAATTATGTTTTAGTGCATTTTAATAATTACAATTGCTTTTTAAACTAATTGCACATTTTCAATAAATAGCCATACATGCTTATAATTACTTTATTTATGCAAAAATAACCTTTTTGTTATGAAACGATAAAAGAAGAAGAACAATATTGCAGAGAAAGAGAGAGAGAATTCTTATTGAATTTTGGGATGATATACAATGCAATAGGACCCTTCTATTTATAGGGGAAAAATGACTTAGCCACCAAGTAAAATCCCTAAGAATTCTCCAAAATATAGGCATTCACCTTAAATAGAATTCTATTTATAACATTCCCCCTTGAATGTCTATTCAAAAGATAATGTGCCTCGTTAAAACTTTAACTAAAATAAAACCCAATGGGAAAGAAATTCTAGAGAAGGAAAAAGAGTACACATATCTAACAATACGCCTTTTGGTTGCCTCGTTAAAAACCTTGCAAGGAAAATCTAGTGGGACAAAACCTTGTTAGGGAAAAGAGTGTAACACGCATTAACTCCCCCGACGAGAGCATCAATTCACATCCTTGAGACTTCTCATTCCAATCTTGTGTACTAGTGTCACGACCCAAAATCTATTAAGGTCGTGATGGCGCCGGACACCACCGTCAGGCAAGCGAATCATTAATTAGTTGAAATAAATTCCTGTTTTAACATTTTTCGAAATCGTTACCTTTCACTTACAACCCAATGAGAGAATAAAAATATATTAAATAAATACGACAGGTAAATCATTCAACTTACTAAATTAAATCCCAAACACCTCCCAGAACCCGGTGACACAAGTACATGAGCAATTTCTAAGAATTTTACAAATACTACAAAGCTTGTCCGAAATATAAATTGGACAAGGAATAAAATGAAAATACAATACATAGAGGAAGACTCTGCCGGTTGCGGGTCGCCTCCGGTTGCTGCAGCTCGTCTAAGTCTCCAAGTCAACCATATTGCTGTGAAAGTACCTGTGCAATAAAAATGCACAGCAAGTGTTGCATGAGTACGAAAACAACGTGTACTCAGTAAGTATCCCACCTAACCTCAGAGAGGTAGTGACGAGAGGTCAACTTTGACACTAGCTAGAGGTCAATAAATATCAGGTATAGTAACAAAATAAATAAATATGAAACAGAGTAAAGGTATATAACAAACGAGAATAAATCACATGGTACGATTCCCTCCTTACGATTTACTCAGATCTCATTTAGCAATTTCCTTCCGTAAATAAAATGTATACATAGATACGGTTTCACCCAAATAGGTTGTTATACTTAAATTAAGGGGGAGAACCCTCAGGTACACTGGCTTCTAGCCAAACATTACGCACGATTCAAGGAAAAATAGTAAGTACCCAAGAAATGCTGAGGTGTACGGCCCGATCCAACATAAAAGTAAACTGTGCAATGCCAGAGGGTCGAACGGCACGTACCATAGATGAATCTATTAATCTGCCGAGGCGAACGACCCGCTCCCATGAGAGTGTGGTACATAAGTCCTGCCGAGGCGAACGACCCGATCCTATAAGAGTGTGGTACATAAGTCCTGCCGAGGCGAACGACCCGATCCCATAAGAGTGTGGAAGGAGGATTTACCCCGCTCGCGAATCATACATGCGACGCGGTTACATATAAATAATAGAGTTACCCCGCTCGCAAATCATACCTGTGACTCGGGTACCCATATAAATACTCGCATTCAAGTAATACCTCATAAATTCGACAGGGAATATTTAGCTGAAGAAAGGATAAATTCTCTTTTTTACATGATTAAGAAAATGAAGTTTAACCTACCTAAGTATTCATTTACTAATTCAATGAGATTAGACAGTCTTGTTTTACCAACAAAGTTGCAAATACAACAAGTAAAGCATGCTAGTGGGTCGTAGGCTACCCGGACATAAGCATAATAGTAGCTACGCACGGACTCCCGTCACCTCGTGCGTACGTAGCCCCCACAAATAGTAGCATATATTTAATTAGTTCACCTAGGGGACAATTGCCCCTCACAAAGTTAGAAAGGAGACTTACCTTGCTCCGAAACTCCATAACCGGCTCTCAAGCCCTTCCGACGACTCCAATTGATGCACAACGCCCAAAACTATCCAAATAGCGGCAAACCAATGAAAATATACTCTAATACTTGTTAACAATTAAAATTATACAAATTCTCATCTCCGTCCAAAGAATTGACCAAAATGCCATCGGGCCCAAGTGCCCGTATTCCTGAAGTTCTCGAAGATAAACCCTGCCAATAGCCTTACCAGCTCAAATATACAATTTACTCAAATTTCCATGCTCGAATTCGTGGTAAAAATCCAAATTACCAAATTTCTAGGTTTTCTTCAAAATTCCCTATTTTCCACAATTTTTCATGTTCAAATCCATGCATAAACCTTGTATTTAACTTGGAATGAGTAGAAACAACTTACCTTGACATAGATGGCGAAATTCTCCTCTTGAAGCTCTCCAAAAATCGCCTACACCAAGTGAAAGGATGAAGAAATGGCCAAAATCCCCTTTTAAAACAATCCGCCCGGGCCTGATTTCCGCACCTGCGGTCCATACCTCGCACCTGCGCTCTCGCGGGTGCGCCCAAGAGCCCGCACCTGCGGCTTCCTGACAAACCTGCCAAACTTCGCACCTGCGGTTCCTAAGCCACACCTGCGGCTCCGTACTTATGGCAAAAGCCTCGCAGGTGCGGTCACACAAGATGACAGCAACCTTAGCACTTCTCCAACTTCACAATTTGATCCATTAACCACCCGAAATCCTCCTGAGGCCCCCGAGACCCTGTCCAATCAAACCCACCTATCCCAAAACATAATACGGACTTGCTTGAGGCCTCAAATCGCATCAAATAACATTTAAACAACGAATTGCTCTCCAATTCAATCTTTATGAACTTAAAATTTGAAACTTACACATCCCATGTCAAAACCTATCAAATCACGTCTGATTGACCCCAAATTTTGCACATAAGTCATATTCGACATTATGGACCTGCTCCAACATTCAGAATCGCATTCCGACCCTGATATCAAAATCTCTACTTCCGGTCGAATTTTATCAAGAACCTTCAAATTTCTATCTTTAGCCAAATGACTTTAAAATCACCTACGGGCATCCGAATTCACTTCCGATCACGCTCCCAACTCCAGAATTACCATACAAAGATATTCCCAGACTCAGAACCCCAAACGTACATCAGGTGAGATGCGCTTCAAGCCAAACTTAGGAAATTCCTTCAAAAATGCTGACTTCCAAAATATACGCCAAAATGCTCCGGGGTTATCCAAAACCCAATTCGAACATACACCCAAGTCCGAAATCATCATACAAACCTGTTGGAACTTTTAAATCTCGATTCCGAGGTCGTTTGTTCAAAATCTCAATCTTAGTCAATTTCTCCTACTTAAGGCTTCCGAAATGAGAATTTTCTTTCCAATTAACTCTAAACTTCCCGAAGTTCAATTCCGACCACACCTACAAGTCATAATACCTGAAATGGAGCTGCTCATGACATCAAACTGCTGAACGATGCACTAGAGCTCAAAACGACCGGTGGGGTCGTTATATTCTCTCCCACTTAAACATACGTTCGTCCTCGAGCATGCCAAGAATTGCTGTTGAGTTATCTGAAATCACTGTTTAACACCTCGTGCACCTGCCTGAACTACCACAACCCAGTTGAGCACATTAGCTCGATCAAATCTGAAGATATCCTCTTTTATCCACACAATAAGCTCAAAACCCAATTCTAACACCTGAAATCCTCTGCCAGGCCTGTTTCCAATATATAAACTGTGATGACCCAAAAAGGGGTCATCTTATGTGCATCTAATTTGGACTGTGTTCGAGGCCCGAAAGCCTCCATTAATCTCACCTCGATGTGCGTGCGCAGCCCGGGCGCGTAGCTGAGAAGCCTTTATGTGAAAAACTTGATTAAGAGTTAAAGTTTTGGTAATTAATTGAATAAAGTTGACTTTGGTCAATATTTTTGGTAAACGAACCTAAATTCGTGATCCGACGGTCTCGGAAGGTCCGTAGGAAAATATGGGACTTGGGCGTATGCCCGAAATTGAATTCCAAGGACCCAAGTCCGAGAAATAAATTTTTAAAGAAAATTATTTTATGAAAATATTAAAGGCTTATGAAAATGAACCTTGATGTGAAACCTGTGCTGCCGGGAACGTATTATGATTTCGGAGTCCGGAACAGGTTCAATATTGTTATATAAGTTATCTATGAAATTTGGTAAGCAACGGACTTGATTTGATTGGTTTCAGATCAAAATGAGGAAAATTGGAGTTAATGAAGTTTTGAGGTTTTTAAAGGATTTGAAATTTGGCTTGAAAGGTGAGTTAATGTTCTTGAGATCCGAATGAAATTCCGAGATAGGGAATAGTTCCGTTGTGTCATTTATAACTTGTCTGCAAAATTTGAAGTCATTCCGAGTAGTTTAGGCCGGTTCGGCGCGTTGAAGTGAATTCTAGAATTTCAAGTTCTTAAGTTTTGATTCAATTTGGTTTTGGGGTTGAATTATGAGTTTTGTGGTTGTTATTCAGGTTCCAGAAGTTCGAGCGAGTCCGTATCATGAATACAGACTTGCCGGTGCTTTTGGACGCAGTCCCGAGGGGCTCGGGTGTGTTTTAGACCCCCGGGAGCTAAGTTGGAAAAAACCAGAATTTCTGCTATCTAGTTTCCTTCTCTGCGATCGCGGAGAAGGATTTTGCTGGGATGTTGATTGTTCTATGCGATCGCAGCTTCCCCTTTGCGATCGCAGAGGTCTAGGTTCCACACCATCGCGATCGCATCCTGTTTCTTGCGATCGCATAGAGTCGCGTCTGGGCCGGGTGAGTTTGTTCTTCGCGATCGCAGGACCTCTGCCGCGATCGAAGAGGTCTGGCCAGTTGGCATTCACGATCGCAGGCCCCTTGTTGCGATCGTAGTGAAGGAATCCCTGGGCAGTTTTATAAAATACGGGACTTAGCCTTGATCCTCCATTTTCAT
>ML258300.1:0-16880 GCA_005239495.1 Nicotiana undulata | reverse complement strand
ACCCCGGGCCCGCTTGGTCCAAACACGAGGCTCGGACCAAAACCCGATCACCCATAACCCCACGAGTTAGAATATATGATTTGTGTTAAGATTCGACCCCAAATGGAGGTTGAATTACTCCAAATTCTAAAAAATCCAACTTTACCTAGAATCCTTAATTCCTACTTTAATTTCCATGTTTTTAGGCCTAGAATCTAGTGATTAGTTGAAGAAATTAAGAGAAACGAGGTCAAGAGCACTTACCTATGGAGTTATGGCAGTTGGAGAGCTTGATTTTCGCTTATGGGTGGGTTTGAGGAAGAAGGGGAAAGTGAAAAAATGGGAGTGACCCGTAATGGGTCTTTTTTTGGGGTTAAAAACTTAACTGGGCGTTTTAAATGCTATGCGATCGCGGAACATGAGGTGCGATCGCATAGATGTAAGTTGCTTAAGCCCTGCGATCGCAGAGGCCCTTGTGCGATCGCACAGGGCAATTCTACCCAGCCCCAGGCCTTATGCTAACCTCTGTGCGTTCGCAGCACCCCACCTGCATTCGCACAGTATTAACCCTGGACCCTCCGCGATCACGCCCTTTGAGGCGCGTTCGCACTGAACAACTAACCCCTCAGCCCCCTTCCTACCTATTACACTATGCGATCGTGGAGAAGCAAGTGCGATCGCATAGTGCATCAGACCCCATCACATGCCAATGCGATGCGATCGCAGGGAGGAATCTGCAATCGCACTGAAGGAGGTATCAGACACCAGAAAACTGGAAGAACACCAGATTTTTTTTCCTACTTTTTGCACTCTGATGCCTACCCGAAACTCACCCGAGCCCTCGGGGCTCAAAACCAATTACACACATGACCTCATAAACATCCTACGGACTTGTGCAAATAATTAAACCACCAAAATACATCAAAAACAAGGAATTAAACTCCAAACCAATTTGATCAAACATAAGAACTTTGAAATTCTAGAATTTACCTCAACGCGCCGAACCGGCCTACACCACTCGGAATGACTTCAAATTTTGCAGATAAGTTAAGAATGACACAATGGAACTATTCCCGGTCTCGAAATTTCATTCGGACCTCGGGAACATAAACTCACCTCTCAAGCCAAATTTCAAATTCTTTAGAAACCCCACAAGTTCATTAACTCCATTTTTCCTCATTTGGATCCGAAACCAACCAAATCAAGCCCGTTTTACACCAAATTCCACATATAGGACAAATAACATATAACAAACCTGTTCCGGGCTCCGGAACCGCAATACAGGCCTGGTAACAGGGTTTTCACATAATTATTCATTTTTAAAAGTCTTTATTATTTTCAGAAAACAATTTTCTTTAAAAATTCATTTCTCGGGCTTGGGACCTCAGAATCCGATTCCAGGCATACGCCCAAGTCCCATATTTTCCTACGGACCCTTCGGGACTGTCACATCATGAGTCCGGATCCGTTTACCAAAAATGTTGACCAAAGTCAACTTTATTCAATTATTCAATTCAAAAACCCCATTTTTATCAAATTTTCACATGGAAGTCTCCCGGCTACCTGCCCGGGCTGCGCACGCATATCGAGGTGAGATTAACGGAGGCTTTTGAGGCCTCGAAAGATAGATTTAGCTAGAATTACTTAGAATGACCTTTTGGGTCATCACATAAAGATTTCTAAACAATTGCTCAAACAATCACAGAAAGAGTCATAGATAAGCTCATGAAAGAGTGTTTGATCACTAATGTCACAATAATCATGCATAGCTTCTTTAATAGTATCAAATACTATTACACGCTCAAAATCAACATGACTAGAAGAATGACTTCCTATCACACAACAAAACGCACATTCTGGAAATTTATCACATGAAAACTCATTTCCAAGACGCTTCTCATAAATTTCATGCCTCTTTCCACCATGTTTGAACATATAATCACCGATGTCATAGTCAATTTCAAAAGGAAGCAAATTAATCTTGTATTTGAACTTAGATATTACAGTTAATAACTTGATATGCATAAAAATATCATCATATACAAAAATTATAAAGTCATCAATATAAGAAATAAGAGTATCGTTTATTACCTCCAAAAACACCTTAGGTGTTCTAGAAAGGCCAAGAATGTGAATAAACCAATTATACATACCATACTTGGACTTATTGACTAATGGAACAACATCACCTTTTATTCTTTTATGCAATGGCTCTAGCTTAGCAATGCTTTTAGGGAACTTCATGTTATAAACCTATGAATAAGGATCAAAAGATCCAAAAGGTTCAATAACAAAGAACTTAACCAAGCTTTTATCATCCATCATCCCACAAGAATTGATTTTGCCAAATTCATGTTGGAATCCAATTGGATCCTTTTCCACCATCTCTTGCATCTTACCTCCCCTTTCACAAGGTCTTTCCACACTTGACTGCACAAAATCACAAGAGCTAATACAAGAAAGAGTTAATGGGTGAGGAAGTAAAGAATTCTTTTTCTTGCTTACACTCTCTTTGGCTTTTATCACAAGACTTACTTTTTCCTCACCCTTAGCCTCTTTTCTCTCACTAAAGTTTTTCACTTTTTCTTCGCTCAAACCCTCTTGTTTTTCTCTCTCTACCTCACAAACTTTTCTCATCTCATTGCCCTCTCTCTCTTCTTTCCTCTCAAGCTTACTCTTTTTCCTCTTTGACATCCCACTCTCTTCACTCAACACAACCTTTCCTTATTCCTCTATTGGGATATCAACATGCACTCCCTTACTCCTCTCATTCTTTTCTCTCTCATATTTTTCCATATTCTCTTTAACAGTATTTTCGTCTTCCCAAATTTGTGAGGTAGTCAAAGGCCCAAGAATGAGTTTATTCCCATTAACCTCAAAAGAGTATCTATTTTTTCCCATGCTATATGAAGCTCTTCTGTAGACATACCATGGCTTTCCCAACAAGATATGATAATTATTCATGGAAATCACATCACACCAGATCGCATCCTCATGCCTTCCAATAGAGAAGAGTAATAACACACTTTTGTCTACCTTTAATCCTCTCAATATGTAGGGTTCAATATGGTCAACACAAGGCAGGTTCAATTTTTCAACCATATAAGAGCTAATTGAGTTATAGCCATAGTCTTTGTCAATTCTAAGGGCACAAATCGCAGACATCACTTTAGCTCTTGCTTGAAAAATAACTTTACCATTGTCTTTCTTCCATTATCTATAATGTAAGTTTGACTTTTCAAGTTGTTGAGTCATAGCTCGCATCCTTTCACGATAAGAACCTATTTGAAACATCATGAACAAAGATTAGAAGAATTGTGTATCTCTTAAGTTTGGCTTTTTCCTTCTAATACTCTCGACTTTCTTGCTTTTTTTCTACTCAAAGCAACTCTTGGTCGTTAATCATTAACTTTATTAATAAACCTAACAAGTCACAACCATTTAATGATAAAATTAAGGAGTTAGAAAAGAAAAAGGAAAGTGGAAGACCAAACCTAGAAAGAATAGGAATTGGTTAGTTAAAAAAGAAAAATGGAAAATTTAAAAAACTCAAAACCCACAAGAATAGGGAAAGAAGTTACCTTAATCTTCAAGAACTAGGATCCCCTCTTCTTGTTTCCTCTTTTGACTTGGAGACCAAACAACTATTCATTTTTTTTTTTGGGCTGATTTTTTTCTTTTAATTTTTTTTTTCTCAAGAACCTCCCAAGATTATAAAGATTAAATCTTGATTAGCCTATGCTCTGATACCAGTTGATAACAACACGATAGGCATCCAAGAATTGCTAAAAAAAATCAAGAAACGTGCGGAATATAAAAGAAAATAAAAAACAATAAAAGATAGAAAATTAAGGATAGATTGAATTCAAGAAAGAGTTTCTTGAATTCGATAATTCTATTCTTGTGGTTGAATCTTAAGAACAACAATTAGCTAACGAAGAACTAATCGCCTTTGGTAGAGACTTAAAAACAAGAGATAAATTGTGAAACCCGACCCTTTAGAATAACAAGAACAACAATAAGCCTAAACTTATAACCTTTCTTGAATACCTACAAGTGATCTAAGATTTTGAAAAGGGTTTAATCTTACCACCTTAAGTTGAGTCTTGAATATTGAAGAATAAATCCAAGGGTAGTCACACACAAGAGTGCAAGAAAAATCTCACAATTTTTATTGATATTGTCTATAATAATCTAAGTCTTAACAAAGTATAAACCCCTTAATATAGAGAGGGGTCACAAAATTATACCTAAAAAACAAGTAAATAAAGTCCTAAACTACTTTGGACAACAAGTCCAACTACCTTAGGAAAAGGAAAATACTAGGAAGCAAAAACCAAGTCATTCTTGGAATGTAATTCCAAAAAAATTAGTAAAAGGAAAACATAACCTTAAGTAACAAGGAAAGCAATAAATATAGTCCCATAATATATGGAAAGAAGTCCCAAACCAATCTTGATAGAATCTTGGAAATCTTGAAGGAAATTTGCAAGCAACTTGACACCGACTTGCACTCAACATCTAGCACAAGTATTGTACCATTCTTGGACATCAAGTAAGTCTTGTTTATGCTATAAATACGTGGCTTTATGTAGTACTTCATGGGCTGCATGTTTGGACACATTTTAGGTGCTAAATGTGTCAAATTGTGGCTTGATTTGGAACATTCTTCAGAGGATGTTATTGGGATCTAATTCACATCTTCATGGACATGAATTTGGGCCATAAAATAAATATAACACATAACTCATATCCTTTATCCTTATGCTCTTCCTCCCAACTAAAAACTTCCTTGATCATTCCTGAAGTCCAATGACCTTGTTTTACAACTTTTTTAGCTTCAGATCCAGTTAAAGGCCCTCTTTGAGATTCCAAAGCTTCATCCTTGTCCTTGAATAGATTTTAGCCTCCTAGGATGCTATCACTCACTGGGTTGTTGTTGTTGTTGAGTTGTTTCATGGAAGGCAAAGTGGCTAACACATCTGCAAATTTGTTTTGAATCCTTGGAACATGTTTGAACTCTATCTTTGTGAACCTCTTGATTAGCTCTTGTACATAGTTGTAATATGGTAATATTTTGGTGCTCTTCGTAGCCCATCTCCTAGAACATGATGCACCAAAAGATCGGAATCTCCAGTTACCAGTAGCTCCTAAACATTCATGTCTGTAACGACCCGGTCGTTCGTTTTGAGGGTTAGCACCCCGATCCCCTCATAACTGCTTCTCCCATGTCTATTTTTTCTTTTGGGACTTGTCAGAACATTTAGTTATGAATTTCAGAGAGATTTTGGACACATAGTCCTTAAATGTGAATTTAAGCTTTAGAAATCGTGCCGTAGTTGGAACTACGTGAAAATGGATCCAAAATGGAAATCCGTCGACTCCGTTAGCTCTGTTGGGTGATATCGGGGTTAGACGCGTGTTCAGAATGTATTTTCAAGGTTTGTAGTAGATTTAGGCTTGAATTGGCGAAAGTTATAATTTCAGCGATTTCGGCCGATAGGTTAAATTTTGATATCGGGCTCGAAATAGAATTCTGGAAGTGACAGCAGGTCTGTAGTGTCATTTATGACATGTGTGTAAAATTTGAGGTCATTCTGATGAGTTTTGACGTGTTTCAGCATCGGATGTGGATTTTGGAAATTTCATAAGTTCTTAGGCTTGAATCCATGCACAATTGGTGATTTTGATGTTATGAGATGTGTTTTGAAGTCTCGACGAAGTTTGAATGAGGTATTAGGATCGGTTGGTAGGTTTGGTTGAGGTCCCGGGGGCCTCGGGTGTGTTTCGGATGCTCAAACGGGCATTTTAGCCTTAAGTGTTATTGCTGGTTTTCTGGTTTTACCACATCAGTCTTTTGTTCATTGCGATCACGTGAGGTCATGCGCGATCGTGTAGAGTAATTAAGTCCAGGAGGATTTTGAAAATCGCGATCGCGAGGAAAGGCGTGCGATCGCGTAGTGAGGGCAGCCTTGGCCACTACGTTCGCGTGGGAATCCTTGTGTTCGCGTAGAGGAACTTAGGCAACAGGTGTTGGAGCGTTCTTCTATGCGGTTGTGTGAAGCCCACCGCGATCGCGTAGAGTTTAGAGGATAAAGGACCGCGATTGCAAACCAATTCTCGTGGTCGCGTAGATTTGTCTGAGGGGCGCGTGCAGGATCTTCTTCGCGATCGCGACTAAGGGCCCGCGATCGCAGTGAAGGAAAATCTGGGCAGATCATTAAAGACCCAAAATCGAGGGTTTGAACTATTTTTTATATTTTTAACGTGGGAGCTCGAGAAAGTGCAATTTTTTGGGGAGAGTTTCACCTGGGAAATTTAGGTAAGTGATTCCTACTCGGTTTAGACCAATTTCCATGATTATATTCTGTAATCTATCCTTTAAATTCGAAATTATAGTGGAAAATTGGGGAAAATTGGATAAAGTTCCTAGGCCAAATTCTTGTGTTTTGATTGGGATTTTGATATCCGATGTGAGTAATATTTATATGGTTAGACTCGTGAGCGATGGGTGTTCGAAATTTATAATTTTTACCCGATTCTGAGACGTGAGCCTGGGGGACCTTTTGGGCAATTTTCCTAATTTCGCGCATTAGCTTCGAACTTATTAGCTATTTTGATTTCTTAAAGTGATATTTACATTATGCAATCGAATTGAATAGATTTGGCCCATTCGGAGTCGGATACTCGTAGAAAGAGCATAATTTTGAGTTGAGTAGCGCAGTCGAGGTAAGTGGCTTGCCTAACTCTGTGTTGGGAACTTCCCCTTAGGTTGTTTTGATACTATTTTGTTATATGGGTGATGTGTACGTGAGGTGACGAGTGCGTACACAGGCCATTGTTGCTAAAACTCCATTTTTCCTTCCATGACATAAATCATTTGTATCCCTATTTCACTGTTTCATTTACTAACTGTGTAGTTTAGCTTAGGAAGGAGCATGTCTACCTGTTTTACTTGGGTTTCCCCTATTTGTTACTATGTGCACCATGTTTAGGTAGTTTTATTCGTATTTGTTCTGTTATTTTCGCTGAACAGTTTAAATAAATTGTATCTGGTATTCATTCGCATTGCATATTTAAATTGGGACTACGGACGAGATTCCGAGAGCTTTCACCATGTATTGCGTTGCATATTTAAATGGGGACTACGGACGAGATTCAAGGAGCTTTCCTTCTGTACTGTATTGCATATTTTCTACTGTGAGATACGTTGTGATGTGCCGAGGGATCCTTGTTGCTATTTTCTTTTAGCTCATTATTTCTATTGTTTTTGCCTTAGCTTATTATCTCTCTCTGCTCAAATTTTAAACTGTTTTGCAATAAAAATATAGTAGAGCCTTAACCTAACCTCGTCACTACTTGACCGGGGTTAGGCTTGGCACTTACTGGGTACCAATTTGTGGTGTACTCATGCCCTTTCCTGCGCATGTTTTCCATGTGCAGATCCAAGTACCAGCACATCGTTTCATGGCTAAGGGTCGAGCATCAACTTTTAGGAGACCGAAAGGTAATTCTGCCGCATTCATAGAGTCTTTCGAGTCACCTTCCACTACAGACTTAGATAGATTTTTCATGTATTTTCCCTTACGTTGTATAGAGCATTTGAGATAGAGCTTGTGGCTGATGTGATATTTCGGGTTTTGGGAGTTAAAATTTGTACATGCCGAGCAGCTATGTTATATCTTTCTACGTTCTTTTCTGTCTTTATTTTATTTGATTCTATTATTTCTGCAAATTTAGGCTTACCTAGTCGTAAAGACTAGCTGCCGTCGCGATTTCTTTCGTAGGGTAAATTGGGTTGTGACAAGTTGGTATCAGAGCGTCTAGGTTCATAGGAGTCACAAATCACAAGCCAATTTATTAGAGTCACGCGAATCGGTGCGGAGACGTCTGTATCTTTTTTCGAGAGGTTATGTAACTGTTAAGAACAATCATATTCTTTGGAATTCCTTGTCTTTCTAGTTACTGTCATCCAAATTCTAAAACTCTATTCTACTCTTGCTCACAAATGGTGCGGACCCGTACCTGACGTACTGATGATCAGGCACCCGAGCCCCCAGCTAGAGCCACCAGAGGCAGGGGCACGAGTAGAGGACAAGCATGCGGTTCAGCCCGAGCACCGATGAGAGAAGAGACGGAGAAGCCCCCAGCAGATACGGTTGGAGGGGCACAAGAGGTCCCTACTATTACTCTAGCCCTCCAGGAGACTTTGGCTCAGTTCATGAGCGCTTTAAGTACTCTAACTCAGGCAAGACTACTCCCGATAGATCCAGCTACATCCCAGGCCGGGAGGGGCCCAGACTCCCGCAACCTGTACTCCTGAGCAGAGGGTCCATATTGGACAGGTTCCTGAGTATATTCCTATGCCCCCAGCGGCTCTAGTTCAGCATGATGCTAGGGTAGCTGCTTCTGAGGCCGAGCAACTTAGACTTGAGAGGTACAAGAGGTACCACCAACCTGATTTCAGCGGACTAGCTTAAGATGACGCCCTTGGTTTTCTTGAGGAGTGTCATCCCATTCTCCGCACTATGTGTATTGTGGAGACGAGTGGGGTTTCTTCCACTACCTTCCATCTGAGGGGAGCGGCTTATCAGTGGTGGCGTGCCTTTGAGCTGAGTAGTTCGGAGGAGGCAGTCTCACTTACTTGGGATTAGTTCTCCGAGATGTTTTTGCTAGAGTTTGTCCCTCAGACCCTCAAGGATTCTTGGCATGCAGAGTTTGAGCAGCTACGA
This sequence comes from Nicotiana undulata, assembly GCA_005239495.1. Taxonomy (NCBI): domain Eukaryota; kingdom Viridiplantae; phylum Streptophyta; class Magnoliopsida; order Solanales; family Solanaceae; genus Nicotiana; species Nicotiana undulata. Next base: position 8,169 of record ML258300.1, on the reverse strand, counting down.
CAGGGTACCATGACTGTATCAGAGTATGCAGTCTGATTTAGGGACTTGGCTCGTCATGCACCAGCTTTGGTTGTCACGATGAGAGAGAGGGTTCGATGCTTCATTAAGGGACTCCACCCCAGTATTCGGATCAGTATGGTTAGAGAGTTGGAGACAAATATCACATACTAGCAGGTCGTGAGTTTTGCTTGGATGATTGAGAGTATGTTAGCCCGGGACAGGGAGGAGAGAGAGGCCAAGAGGTCTCGAGAGACTAGTCAATTTTCGGGAGTTCGTGCACCAGTAGCACGCCATGTTAGGGGTTTTGAGAGTCGCCCTGTCCATTCAGCTCTTCCAGCATCCAGTGGTGTTAAAGCTCCTCCTAGACCTCAAGAGCCTTATTATGCACCACCAATATCTTATGTGCCTCCTGCTCAAGGTGCTATCGCCGGCCAGTCCAGCATGCCAAGTCAGAGTCAGCACCAGCCGCCGCATCCTCTGAGGGGTTGTTTTGGGTATGGTGAGCCTCGCGACGCGATCAGATATTGCCCCAGATCTAAGAGGGGTGCACCATCTCAAACTTATCAGGCCCCATGTGCTCCACCGGGTCCTCCAGCTATTTTTCCAGCCCCAGCTGCTACCCCACCTTCTCAGACAGCTCAAGGTGGAGGTCGGGGAGGTCGGGGAGGTCGAGGTCGCCCTAGAGGGGGAGGCCAGGCCAGGTATTATGCTCTTCAAGCCCGTTTAGAGGTCGTTGCTTCAGATTCAGTCATCACATTTATTGTCCCTGTTTGTCATAGGTATGCATCGGTATTATTTGATCCAGGATCTATGTATTCATATGCATCTTCTTATTTTGCTTCACATCTGGGATATCTCGGGATTCTTTCAGTTCCCCTGTATATGTTTCTACTCCTGTGGGAGATTCTCTTGTTGTGGACCGCATATATCGGTCGTGTTCGATTGTTATCAGTGGTTATGAGACCATGGCTTATCTGTTATTACTCTGTATGGTAGATTTCGATGTCATCTTGGGCATGGACTGGTTGTCGCCCCATTATGCTATTCTTGATTGTCACGCTAAGACCGTGGCGCTCGCTATGCCAGGTTTACCAAGGTTAGAGTGGAGAGGCTCCTCAGAGTATACTCCCCGCCGAGTCATTTCTTTTCTTAAGGCTCAGCGGATGGTGGAGAAGGGGTGCCATGCGTACTTAGCCTATGTGAGGGATGTTAGTGTTGATACTCCTACAGTGGACTAGTGGGAGGTGACTATGGAGAGCACAGTGATTAAGGAAAAAGGAAACATGACTCGTGTCTCGTACATGATGATTGTTGTGTTAGCTAGGAACGTGCTTCCCACTCACTACCACAACCACTTAAATCTTTTTCTCTTTCCTTGTTTTTTTCCTTCTCTTTTATACGTTGGAAAAAGTTACAACTGTTTATAAACCTTTCCGCCTTTTTCCCACAAAAGCCTCCGTACTTGCACTTAGTAGCGCGTGGGTACTGACGCATGAACGCTAACTTGTCGAGTTCATATTGGATTGCTGTCTCCATTCTACTGGTCCTTTTCTCTTTCATAGAATACATATACAGAGTTAATTCCCTCCCTGATCATTCATGTTATAAAATGACTTAGTAAAGTCATTTTTAATTGTTTTTTATCACTCATCTTTTACCCTCTATCTCACAAGATAATTCCTACATAAAAGCACTATTCCCTTCGGACCATAATAAATTATCATTGTTCATTTTATCTTTATCACAATCATTAATGAAATACGAACTCCTAGAGAAAAAAAATATTAATTAAATTAATCTTAATTAGTTGTTACATTGACACATTGATTATGTTAATGAACAATTATTTTGGACCAAAATTAAAAGATAAAATGATTATTTATTGTGCACCAGAGAGAATAGGAAAAAATAGGGAAAAATACATAACGATATTTAACCAAAGAATCGGATTTTTAGTCAAAGCTATTTAAGAAGTACTCGGGCTTCTGATAATTAAGAGAAATTAACTAAGAACAATAATCAAAATTAGACTTGCAAAATAGGAAAATAATAGGTGCACAAAAATATAAGTATATTTCAGTAATTGTCCGAACGTGTCCATACAAATGGGATCTTATTCCCTTTTATAGGGAATTTCTTAGTATAACGTCTACTCTTCTTTATGATTGAGCATTAATGAATATTATATCATTAATGAAACGTTACAATATGTAATCGTAACTGTTGCGTGAAGATTCTGTAACGTTTTGCTCATGGATTGAAGATCTTTGAATTTTCCCTTTATTCAGCCCTGGTTCATTTCGACCGTGTCTCTTCATCTCCTCAATTAGATTGAAACTCCCGTTCCTAATTATCTCGTAGGCGTTTTACCCCGTACCTCTTTGTTCCGTACCTCTTTCTAAACTCTTATCCAACTGTCACTTTTCCATTGCTCCACGTAGCTTTCTTTGTCATCAAAGATATTACACGTGTAATATCTATTTTTTACCAATACAAACGGAGCATCTTTTAAAAAGTATTTAAAAAAATGAGTTCTTGGTGATGTCATTTGGGTCCGATGTTCGATGTCATAGGGCGTCCGATTTCCCTAAGATAGCCTTTCGCACTCGGTATGAGCATTATGAGTTCTTGGTGATGTTATTTGGGTTGACAAATGCCCCAACTACTTTTATGGATTTGATGAATCGAGTGTTCATGCCCTATTTGGATTCGTTCGTGATTGTCTTCATTGATGACATTTTGATTTACTCTCGCAGCCGAGAGGAGCACGAGCAGCACCTTCGAGTCGTCCTCCAAACTCTGAATGACAGCCAGTTGTATGCCAAATTTTCGAAGTGTGAGTTCTTGTTGAGTTCGGTTGCATTTATGGGCCATGTTGTATCAGTAGAGGGTATTCAGGTGGATCCCAAGAAGATTTCAGGAGTTAAGGATTGGCCTAGACCCACCTCAGCTACAGAGATTCGGAGTTTCTTGGGCTTAGCAGGTTACTATCGTCGGTTTGTGGAGGGATTTTCATCTATTGTAGCCCCGATGACCAGGTTGACCTAGAAGGGTGCCAAATTCAGGTGGTCAGATGAACGTGAGGCGAGCTTTCAGAAGCTCAAGACAACCTTGACCACATCACCGATGTTGGTTTTGCCCTCAGGATCAGGGCCATATATTGTATATTGTCATGCTTCACGGGTTGGACTTGGTGCATTGTTGATGCGGGATGGAAAGGTTATAGCTTATGCTTCACGTCAGTTCAAAGTTCATGAGAAGAACTATCCGGTTCATGATTTAGAGTTAGCATCCATTGTCCATGCGCTGAAGATTTGGAGGCATTATTTGTATGGTGTGTCATGTGAGGTGTTCTCAGATCATAAGAGTTTGCAATATATGTTCAAGCAGAAAAAATTGAATATGAAGCAGAGAAGATGGTTGGAGCTGTTGAAAGGCTATGACATTACCATCTTATATCATCCGAGAAAGGCCAATGTGGTGGTCGATGCCTTGAGCCGGAAGTCAGTCAGCATGGGTAGTCTTGCTTATATTCCGGTCGGGGAGTGACCACTTGCTTTAGATGTTCAGGATTTAGCCAATCGGTTCATAAGATTGGATGTTTCAGAGACTGGCAGTGTTTTAGCTTATACTGTGGCCCGTTCTTCATTGTTTGATTGTATTCGGGGCCGGCAGTATCATGATCGTCATTTATGTGTCCTTAGGGGTACGGTTCGGCACGAAGGTGCCAAGCAGGTTATGGTTGATGATGATGGAGTCTTGAGGATGTAGGGCCGTATTTGTGTGCCTGATGTTGATGGGCTTTGTGAGTTGATATTGCAGGAGGCCCACAGTTCTCGGTATTCCATTCATCTGGGCGCCGCAAAGATGTACCTGGATTTGCGGCAACATTATTGGTGGCGGAGGATGAAGAAAGATATTGTGGCATATGTATCTCGGTGTTTGAACTTTCAACAGGTTAAGTACAGGCACCAGAGACCCGGTGGTTTGATGCAGCAGATTGAGATCCCCGAGTGGAAGTGGGAGCGTATCACCATGGATTTCGTAGTTTGACTCCCACGGACTCGGAGGATGTTCGATGCGGTATGGGTCATTGTGGATAGGCTGACCAAGTCAGCACACATCATTCCTGTATCAGTTTCGTATTCTTCGAAGAGATTGGCAAAGATCTACATCAGGGAGATTATTCGTCTTCGTGGTGTGCCCGTGTCCATTATTTATGACTGAGGTACTCAGTTTACCTCCCATTTCTGGAGAGTATTTCAGCATGAGTTGGGCACATAGGTTGACTTAAGCACATCGTTTCATCCTCAGACGGACGGACAGTCCAAGCGTACTATTCAGATCTTGGAGGATATGTTGCGAGCATGTGTCATTGACTTTGGAGGTTCATGGGACCAGTTTTTGCCTTTAGCTTAGTTTGCCTACAATAACAGCTATCAGTCGAGCATTCAGATGGCTCCTAATGAGGTGTTGTATGGTAGGCGGTGTCGGTCGCCGGTTGGGTGGTTTGAGCCGGGAGAGGCTCGATTGTTGGGTACAGAGTTAGTACAGGATGCCTTGGATAAGGTGAAGATAATTTAGGATAGACTTCGTACAGCTCAGTCCAGGCAGAAGAGTTATGCATATCGCAGAGTTCGTGATTTGGCATTCATGGTAGGAGACCGGGTATTGCTTCGGGTGTCGCCCATGAAGGGCGTGATGAGGTTCAGAAAGAAGGGAAAGTTGAGCCCTAGGTACATTGGTCCCTTTGAGATTCTTGAGAAAGTACGAGAGGTGGCCTTCATGCTTGCCTTGCCACCGATTTTATCAGTGGCGCATCCAGTATTTCATGTATCTATGCTTCGGAAGTATCTCGTCGATCCATCTCATGTGCTAGATTTCAGCAGTGTCCAGTTGGACAAGGATTTGACTTATGAGGAGGAGCCGGTAGCCATTTTAGGTCGGCAGATTCGTCAGCTGAGATCGAAGATTTATCCTTCGGTCCGGGTTTAGTGGACAGGTCAGCCTGCCGAGGCAGCTACCTGGGAGTCTGAGTCTGATATGGAGAGCCGATATCCCCATCTTTTCCCAGATTCAGGTACCTTTCTATGTCCGTTCGAGGACGAATGTTTGTTTTAGAGGTGGAGACTGTGATGACCCATAAGGTCATCCCGTGTATTTCTAGTCAATTCTGTGTTCTGAGGTCATGAAAACCTCATTTTATCTCACCTCGATTTACGTGCGCAGCCCGGGCGTGTTGTCGGGAAGCCTTTATCACTACCAGAAAATGGGCCTATGGCAACAGTATTTTAGCACGACAACTTAATTTGTCCGGTAAACTACTCGGGGCTCCCCATGGTTTAGTAAAAGGGAGGGGAAATTTTTTTTCATCCGGGGGTTCATTCATTATGAACTAAAAAGTGGTTGGCTGATTAGTGAGGTCTTAAAAACTTCATAGAATTTATGATCGACAACGGTTCAATAACCGTTGCCATAGAACCGCTATAGTAACGGTTTTAACCGTTACAATAGCATTTAGGGGATATTAGCACAATTTGATATTTAACTGTTGCAATAGTAGAAATACTGTTGCCATAGATATATCTGGCGCAACGGTTATATAACCGTCCCAATAAAGTAATCTACTGGAACGCTTTTATAGTAAAATTATCTATTGAAACGGGTATTTTTCCCTCTTTATTTTCCCCCCTGAATTTTATTAAACCCGCCAAAATATAACCCCTATTTTTTTATTTTTAAACCTAAATAAATATATATTATTAATAACCTAATTATATATTACATAAAAAACATTTTTAATACACCCCTAATATATGTGATATCCCCAATGTAATTGTAAACCCATCTTCTTCAACTTCACTGAGCGCCGAGTTCCCTATCTGTCTCTCTCTCTCCAACACTTCTTCTTCCTCTCCGCCGACGGTGCAGTCCTATATCGCCGACGAAAGTCATCTGAAACTTCGATACCCTATCTCTCTGCCCTGAAAAACCCTCAATCCTTTTTTAATTTAGAATTTTTGGAGTTTAATTCGATTAAGTGTAGAAAGAAACTAAAGTTTTGTGCAAAGGGTTTTGTACAACTGGTTCTGTAAAGGTTTTGAAGACCCAAATAGTAAGGTAATAAGATTTTTTTTCCCTCTCTTTGCACTTCTTGGCTCTTAATTGAGAAATCTGGTCTTATTTTTTGGTTTTCTTATGTTTTTTAGTTGAATTAGGGATTTTGTGTGAATTTTCAGTTATGTTTTTTCAGTTGAAGTAGGCATTTTGTGTGAATTTTCAGCTACTCTTTGGAACTTTTTATTTTTCCGCACTTTATGGGAGTTAAACTTATGATAGTAACACGAAGATGCAAGATAGATGCAGCAACATAGTTTACTAGCATTGAAAATACATTAGATTTTGTATTCCTTCTTCCAGGAAAATGAATGTCTCTGAGCCGAGAAATATGTTTTGGGCTGATTTAACCAGTTTTTACATGCGAATGGTCGTAATTTTAAGTTATTGAGGTTGTCTATTTTGAGACTTCATCTCCAGCGAAAATAGATTACCATATAATGTAGAAGGGAAAATCCAATCAGACTTTTTTTCTATAATCACTCTTTCTCATATTGCAAATTTGTTAAAGCTTTTATTTCTCCTTTAAAATGACAGGACGAAGATCTAAAAAAGCGAATAGGTGCAGTGGCATACGTTGAGTGCAGTGCCAAGACACAACAGGTAATGTTTGAACCTTTTAGTGTCATTAGAACTTAAAAAGATTAGTACATGAAACATGATTAACAAACAAACATTATCCGAAACAGAATACTACCATAGCATTCTATGCTTTTATGCTTTGGCAGAACATCTCTAATTAGTTAGAGCTTAACAGTTTTATGCTCATGTTGTTGTATTGAATCTAATTAGTAATGCATCTTAATGTACTATCGAAGCTTGATTTTGTTGTCTTGTAAGTGAGAAGTCCTGTCACGACCCGAAATCCCACCTTTCAGGTCGTGACTGTGTATAACGTTGAACCCGCTAGACAAACCAACGTACACAACACCTTGACATTTTTAAAACAACTTGACAGTAATAACACAATTATCTTTCAAACCTTTACTGAAATAACTAGAACCACTACAAAAGTTTTACAGTACAAATGTAATAATACTCCGAAAAATGCATAATGAAATAATAAAGATAACAACATCGCAAAATCCCAAAATCGGGGTGTCACAACCTCACGAACTGTCTATAAGAATACTAAATACAAGTCTGAAAAGAAATACAATATTGTCTTTAGAACGGAAGGAGAAATAAGACAATAGGATGCTAATAGCAGGAGAGACTCCAGGGCCCACGAACGCCTGTGGTATACCTTGAAGCTCGATGTGGACTGAAGGTGACTCCCTCAAAGCGGTCCACGGGGTCCAGAAGCGGGATCTGCACAACATAGAGAAGTGCAGTGTAGTATCAGTACAACCGACCCCATGTACTGAGTAAGTGTTGAGCCTAACCTCGGCCGAAGTAGTGACGAGGCTAGACTTAGCAAATAACGTTCACCTGTCCTATTCTACAACACAAAATACAGATAACAAAACAAGGAAGAATAACAGTAATATACGGGGAACGAGAGAAGATAGAGGGAAAAATAATAAGATAGAGCAGTAAATTAACATCAAGTAAGAAAAGAAACAATTTATCGAAAACTGATAAGGTATGAATGACATGTCTGAATGATAACAATGGCACGACATCACCCTTCGTGCTTTTACTCTCTTCCTCACCAATGCAATGTATATTGTAATCAATGTAATCATGGCACGTCATTAACCTTAGTGCTTTCAATAAATGTAAACATGGCACGGCATCACCCTTCGTGCTTTTACTCTCTTCCTCACTATGCATGACATGATGTAATTAATGTAAAAACATGGCATGGCATCACCCTTCGTGCTTTACACTCTTCCTCACCAATGCAAGACAATGTGTATGGTAAGGAATGCAGCATAGCGGGAAAATACAGTTCAAATCACCCGGCAAGGGAAAAATATCCGTCAATATCTCAATAAATGCCCGTCAAGGGTCTCAACTACAACCAAACGACTCAATATATATACGTTATGCTTGGATCCTCAATTGAACCAACATTTCATAATCTCTACAACCAGTACATCAACCACA
>ML258299.1:0-10803 GCA_005239495.1 Nicotiana undulata | reverse complement strand
ACGGAGGTTGAGTTCGTCACTACCTCCTCAGACCGTAAGTTGTTTTCGTTACTTACCTGCACATTGTGTATGCAGATCCAGGTGCACCGAGATTTGACGTGGAGCAGTGATAGCAGCTATTCTCTCAGAGCCGACGAGGTAGCAGCTGGCGTTCGCTGTCCCGTCCCTCTTTTCCCTATTTTTCCCTTCTGTATTAGAAATTGGAAACTTAAAACTTCAGTATTATTATTCTCAGTTGTATTGATGTTAGTAGCTCATGACTGCGTGACTCCACATCCTAGGTTGATTGTTGGAGCTTATTTCTTTTGTTAGACTGTTTTAAATGATTAAAAATGTCTGTATTTCTATCAATTGATCCAATGATGAGTAAATTTCTCTAGTAAATGAATTGAGTATTGTTGTAACGGTTGGCTAGCCTGGTTCCACGAAAGGCACCATCAGAACCTGGAAACGGGTCGTGATAGAAGGAATGAGGAAAACCCAAAATTTTGGACATTTTAAGTGGGCTGCCAACAGGGGTTTCCGCACCTGCGACCATAGGACCGCAAGTGAGGTCTCGCACCTGCGAGAAAAGGATCGCACTTGCGGAAAAGGGCCTGGGACCCTGGGCTAGCACCTGCGGGGTTGGGAGCCGCACCAGCGGTCCTACTCCTGCGGAATTTTGGTCGCCCCTGCGGAAAGGTCGCACCTGCGATGGCCTGGACCGCACCTGCGGTCTCGCGCCTGCGGACTTTGGGCAAAGGGCTGGGGATCGCACCTGCGAGGCTGGGGCCACAGGGGCGGTCCCGCACCTACGGTTGGGCAACCGCACCTGCGGTCACACCAGCTGCTGTACACCAGCAGTGGTTTTTGCTGGTTTTTTGTCTCGCGCGGGGTCCGGGAGGCACCTGGCCCACCCGTGCCCCCGTCCAAAAATACCAACAAGTCCCAAATCATTAAATGTACTTGCTCGAGCTCACGGAACACTCAATACAACGCTAAAAGTCAAAATCACCCTCCAAAACCCCTGAATTCAAAACATAAGAACTTTGAAATTCTAGAATTCTCTTCAACGCGCCAAACCGGCCTAAACCACTCGGAATGACTTCAAATTTTGCAGATAAGTTATAAACGACACAACGGGACTATTCCTGGTCTCGAAATTTCATTCGGACCTCGGGAACATAAAATCACCTCTCAAGCCACATTTCGAATTCTTTAGAAATCCCACAAGTTCATTAACTCCATTTTTCCTCATTTGGATCCGAAACCAATCAACTCAGACCTGTTTTACACCAAATCTCGCAGATAGGACAAACAACATATAATAAACTTGTTCTGGGCTCCAGAACCATAACACGGGCCCGGTAACAAGGTTTTCACATAATTATTCACTTTCACATTCCTTTAATATTTTCAGAAAACAGTTTTCTTTNTCAATTATTCAATTCAAAAATTCCATTTTTATCAAATTTTCACATGGAAGTTTCCCAGCTACCTGCCCGGGCTGCGCACGCATATCGAGGTGAGATTAAGGGGGCTTTCGAGGCCTCGAAACACAGATTTAGCTGAAATTACTCAAGATGACCTTTTGGGTCATCACACCCATCCCAATCTCAATTAACACTATTTTGTTGTGCAACTCGATCCCAATATCAATAAAAACTTTTGCAGCGTAAAACCTGATCCCAATATCAATAAACACCATTGCGGCATGCAATTCGGTCCCAATATCAATAAACATTGTTGCGGAGTGCAAGCCGATCCTAATATCAACACATATATATATATATATATATATATATATGTGTTGATATTAGGATCGGCTTGCACTCCGCAACAATGTTTATTGATATTGGGACCGAATTGCATGCCGCAATGGTGTTTATTGATATTGGGATCAGGTTTTACGCTGCAAAAGTTTTTATTGATATTGGGATCGAGTTGCACAACAAAATAGTGTTAATTGAGATTGGGATGGGTGTGATGACCCAAAAGGTCATCTTGAGTAATTTCAGCTAAATCTGTGTTTCGAGGCCTCGAAAGCCCCCTTAATCTCACCTCGATATGCGTGCGCAGCCCGGGCAGGTAGCTGGGAAACTTCCATGTGAAAATTTGATAAAAATGGNACGTTATATATATATATATATATATAACGTTCATATGAAATTTTTCAACAACAACCAAGCACGGGAACGTTCACAACGTAACACCAAGAAAATGAACACACAAAATTCAACTAGGGGATACAAACTCAAACCAAGTAAGATGAGCAACAACACATCCCAGACCTAGTCTCCCACATATAAATACAGCTTCCACAAAGCATAACACACAACCAATCTAAAAGTCACCCAACCCTGCTAAGCAAAGAAGCGTAGAACATGAAACGAGGAATGATGTACGTCAGGTAAAAACAAGTATCAATTATAGGTGTGTAATAATTGAAATCATGTAACTAGTGGAGGCATAACAAGTGAAGGTAGGTAGGAAGTGAAGGTATGTAATAGTTAAGACATCTAATAAGAAAATCATGTAACAAATTTTGACATGTAATATGTACCGGCTAATAATAAGTAAAGGCATAACTTCGAAGAGGACATGTGGTAGAAGTAAATCAAGTAAAAATATAGGTGTAATAGTAAAAAAAAAAGAGGTAAAAGCATAGATATAACATTAACAGGCCAAATGGAAAACACAGAGGTAACTACATAAGGAAGACAAACAAGAAAGTAAGATACAAAACAACAAACATTAATAGAAACCAAGGTATAGAGCCTGTAAGTGTTTTAGAAACGAGTATTCATAACAAGAATCCAACTCTCAATCTTCTCACACAGTAACAACAAATCGTCTAATCTTAGACACTGCACGGAAATGCCTATCGTACCAACATCATATCAACCGCATGAAAATATCCATCGTGCCAAACATAGCCTGAAGGCCCCAATCATCATCTTATATTACAGATAAAGAAGCTCAAGTAAGTATACGTTCGTGATACTACAATCAAGTTAAGTATGCAAACAAATCTCTAAATAGCACATTAAATCCTTTTTAAGATGTCATATATTCTAGCATGATTTCTAACACCGTTAATTGATTTTATTAACCATTGAATTAAATGAAGCATAAGTTAAAGGATCACCAAGTTCAACAAAGGCACAATAAAGCATATAATTTCCCCTCCAAGCATGGAAACCCGGGCACATGTATATACACTTGTCACCTTGTGTATTCATCATAGCAAACAATATCATTTAGTAGGGAAAATTCCGCTTACAAAGCTAGGCAAGACACTTACCTCATTATAAAACACAATCAACAATCAACCACGGCTTTCCCTTTAGAGCAAGCCTCCAAACCAGTCGAATCTAGCCAAATATCATTCCAAATATTCCAAACAAGCTTTAGAAACTGCTCAAGAATGAAAAAGCTTCGATTGTGATCATAATTAAAAAAGTCAACTAGGCCCACGTGGCCCAAATTAGAAATTCTGACCAAATCTTAATTACTCATTCATCTCTCCGACCCCGGATATGTGCTTTTCTTCAAAATCCGACCTCAATTTGAGGTCTAAAACTCAATTTTATTAAATTCCTAAATTCTCTCAAAAATCCCTAATTTCTACCTTGAAATTCATCGATTTGATGTTGAAATTCATTAAAAAGTAGTTGAAATTAATTGAAAACTAGTTAAAGATACTTACTAATGAATTTGGAAAGAAAATCCTCTTCAAACACGGCTCTATGGAGTTTAGGGTTGAAAGATTGTGTAAAATGATCTGAGTCCCAAAATCACCATGTTTTCCCTAGTTGCAGATGTCGCAATTGCGAACTCTGCTTTGCAATTGCGACTATCATATAAGCGAGCAACTGATCACAATTGCGATAAGTGTCCCAGCAGCACAAACGTCACAAATGCGTCATATACCTTATATTTACGAAGCCCCCAACCATCGAAAATGCACTACAAGCTTCACATTTGCGTAGCTGTCCAGATTTCCAAACATTGCAAAAGCAATACATGGGTTACAAATGTAGACCTTCCGCAGTCGCAAACGTGATCAATTCTTTGAAAAACTGATGACCTAACCCCTAGTTTCCACTTCGCATTTGTGAGCTTGACATCGCAAATACGAGGCTTGCAATTGCGACCAGGTCCTAGCAAATGTGAGACCTGCAACTTCACACCAGCATCAATCATGCTTCAACAGGTCCAAAATGAACGGAAACACATTTGGAACTCGTCCGAACCTCTTGCGCAAAAATTCGAACATTAACACAAGTTTAATAACATGATACAAACTTATTCCCTACCTCAAATTAACAAAATAGCATCTAAAATCACGAATCAATCATCAAAACTCACGAATTTCAACTTTAAAGCCTAATTTTGTAACCTTTCACATAACACACTGAAAATTCCCTCGGGTCACCCGTACCCATACAGAATATGCGTACAAGTCAAAAAATATCATTTGAACCTACTGGAATCGTCAGAACACTCACTCGAGGTCGTTTACTAAAAACGTTGACCGTGGTCAACTCTAGCCATTTATAAAGTCAAAAATCACATTTTCTTTAAATATTCACATTTAAATTTTATGAAAATCAACACGGACCATACACAAAATTTAGTAATTTCTTGAAAGCTAGTACTCAAAACAACCGATCGGATCATTATAATAGAACATATATTTTTTTAGATGAAATATAATAATTTCTTGATCTAACGTCGCACATGAATTTTTGTATACATCGGGAGAGTGCGGAAAGGGAAAATGGAAACCCATACTTTTTCAATTTGATATTAGGCTTGACGTGATTGGGTCTCCCCTAATTGCGAATATTTATCCAATGGAAACTACCTAGTAAGTAATAAAGTTGTGGTGAAGGAAACAACAATATTACTTATATTTTATATCATGAACAATGTCTCATATATGTTGATTTGTCACATAAAATTTAGGATGTCACGATAAAACATCTCACCTTGAAGATCGTGATGGCACCTAGTATGTAGATCATGGTAAGACACTTACTTATAAATTTTTAAAGCATTAAACACATGATATATTGAACCAAGTTAAACATGAATGTGGAAATAATGGTGATACAAGCCAACACGACGATAATTACAATATATCCTAGAACTAAGTGGTACGGAGTCACGAATACTAACTGAATACATAAAAATAACTCAATATACAATATTGTTTGAACAGAGGATTAACAAAATAAACATAAGGGACTACGAGAATCAAAGCAGCTCTACCTTGAATCCTCACAATCAATGAACTCGCACTGCCTAGATCTGTTATCTCCAACATTTGAATCTGCACAAAAATATACAAAAATATTGTATAAGAACACCACAGTCGGTACCTGGTAAATATCAATAATAACCTCGATTGAGTAGTGACGAGGTCCAAGTAAAGACACTCACTAGTGAAATAACATATGCAATAATAACAAGACAAGCAACAAGACAAGCAACAAGAGAATAACAAAAAACAATAGCTGAGATCTTATCAGAACAAGTGATATCAATTTAATACAGTTAAAGCTTTGTTTCAAAAACACGTCATCCCATATAATTGTACACACATGGCACTTCTTTCATACATTACCAATAACCCTCGCACGACAAAGACCTCGTATCACATCATAAGTCACACCCTGCACAACAAAGACCTTGTGTCATATCATAAGCCACCCCCACACGAAAAGGACCTCGTGCCACAATATAAGTCACACTCACACGGAAATACCTCGTGCCATAATATAAGTCACACTCACACATCAAAGGCTTGGTGCCACAATATAAGTCACACCGTACGACAACGACCTCGTATCACAATATAAGTAACACTCGTATGGCAAAGAACCCGTGCCATAATATAAGTCACACTTGCGTGGTAAAGACCTCGTGCCTCAAAATATACCACAACTGCACGGCAAAGACCTCGCCAATTACCAATAACACATTCAAGAGAAATTTGTCAAGAATCAAATAAAGTAAAGCATGATAACAACTCCCTTTTATTTCAATCCATTATGTTACCAATAACTCAATAAAATTTGAAATAATAATTCTATGTAGGTAAATCCATCTTGACAACCAAAGTATCAAGTAATAATAAAGATACATAATAGCACAACGGGAACATTTAACGACCCGACCAGGCGCTTTGGGCTTCAACATTCCATTTGGTGGTTTGAGGTCATGAGTAGTTTCATGTTATATAGTATGACTTGCGTGTGTGGTCGGTTTCAATTTTTGAGCATTTCGGGATTGATTTGGAAGAATGATTCTCATTTTAGAAGCTTTAAATTGGAATATTTGATCAAGTTTGATTTTTGAGTATGTGATCAACGATAAGAGTTTTGATGGTTTTGTTAGGTCCATATGGTGATTTTGGACTTGATTGTATTCCTGGAATTGAATTCAGAGTTCCTTAGGTTGATTTGACTTGTTTTGCCGAAAGTTGCCAATTTGAATGTGTAGAAATTCCTTAGGTTTGACCATGGTTGACGTATTGTCTATTGGGTTAGGATTTTTGTTTGGGACTTGGAATAGGTCTCTTTTGTCATTTGTGATTTATCTGCAATGTTTGGCGTCATTCCGTATTGTCGTACATGTGGTTGTGTTTTTAAAAGTTGTTGAAGTTCATTATGGTTTTCATGTATTTTGGTGTCCGATTCGTGGTTTCGGATGTTGCCTTGGTGTTTCGATCGCGCGATCAATTTTGTATGATGTTTATGTACTTGTGTGGGTGTTTTGTGTGGAGCCTCGAAGACTCGTGTGAGTTTTAGGCGCGTTTTAGAGTGTTTCAATGGTTTCAGTTTTTGCTAGTGTTGTTGGTGCCTCAGGTCGCCCATATGCGAGATGTTGTTCGCATTTGCGAACCCTGTATTTGCAAGGTGGAGATCCTATTTATGAGGTTCACTCGAAACTGACTAGTTCGCATTTGCGAACATTTTGTTTGCTTTTGCGATGGGGGCTTAGGCTGGCTTGATCCCATTTGTGATCTCAGGATCGCTTTTTCGAAGGTCCTAACTTCGTAAATGTGAAGTTAGGGTCTATTCGCGACTTTTCTAGGGTACATGGGGCGCCACATTTGCGATGGTTTGTCCGTATTTGCGAATTTGGAATCGCATTTGCGATTTCTGCACCTGAACAGAAGGGTTGGACATGGGAGTTAGCTTTATTATTCACATTTTAGAACACTAAATTCGGTAGGAGGCGATTTTAAGGAGGGATTTTCACATTGTCACGACCCAACTCCCACCGAAGCCCAGACGACATCTAACACTACTTGCAAGGCAAGTCAACGGTCACCTGAGAATAATGAATTTGATAAAAACAAGGTTTAATAAACTGAACATGGGATACATCATGAAATATTTGAGAATATATCCATAATACAACTACAACCATTACCAAAATCTGGTGTAAGTGAGTACATGGGCACTACTGAGTATCAAAATACAAGGCCAAAATCTGACACAACTGTCTGAATAGTAGAACAGTTCAATAGAAATAATGAAAGAGAACTCCAAGGTCTGCGGATGGTATAATAGCTAACTCATAGTCTCCTAAAAGCTGGCAGCAACAGAACTCTAGAGATCACCTCATCCGGAAGTACCTGGATCTGCACACGAAGTGCAGAGTGTAGTATGAGTTCAAGCGACCCCATGTACACTATAAGTAACACCACTAGCCTTGGGCTAAAACTAGTGACGAGCTCAGAAATAATAGTTAGATACCAATATTAATAAATAGTAACAATTTAGAATCTAAAGGAAACAAGTATCTCAATGATATTATGTTCACCGTGTTCACATTTCAAAAATTTAGGCATGCTTTCTATTTATAGCAGTTAAATCCCAACACGGGTAAAAAAAATTATTTATCATCAAGCACGCATCTAAAACATTGTGTCTGCGCCCACTGCTGGCATGTCAGACTCCGGAGGGACGGATCCTGCCCAAGCGCTAATCATAATCATATAGCCCAATAGTGAGGACTGGTGCATGCGTCGCCCAGAAATCAATAACACTTAGTCCAATATGGGTCTAGCATATGCATCACCTCAAAATCAATACCGAATCGGTTCTATGGCGCAAGCTCAATTATTTACTATTCAAGTATCATATAAACACATCTCACAATATTCAGATTAAAATATTACACATAGGACGCATCAAAAATACTTGAGGAATCAAATAAGAAGTAATGAGGCAGAGATATCATACACCGATATAACATCATGATTGAGAACATGTGTACAAATAAGACAAATATCTTAGAAATAGCAAGAATATCCCCCATCGAGTCTCAAACGAATAACACATGGCCTAGACATGATTTCTAACATGAATCAGAACTCAAATAAACATACAAGTTTAGAAACACAGATATAACAAGGCATAGTAGCCAACCAATCCCATAACAGTCTAAAAGTCATCTCAGTTCATGAACACACCGGTGCACGTACACACGCCCGTCACCTAGCGCGTACGTCACGCCAATACCCATCATTTAACGTAGTTCCAAAGTTAAATACCCTCAAATCCAAGTTTAGATATGTTACTTACTTCAAAACGTGCAAATCAATACTTCAAAAAGCCCTTGCCTCGCGAATAGGCCTCCAAGAAACTCGAATCTAGTCAAGGCAACATAATACTATCAATAATAGTTATATGAAACAATTCCAAATGATAAAGCTAAAGTATTGAATCAAATATTCAAAGTCAACCCCGGGCCCGCACTCGGAAACCCGATAAAATTCATAAATTTCAAACAACCATTCAATTAAGAGTTCAATCATACTAATTTCATCCAATTCCATCCACAAATCGACCCTCAAATCACCAAATCTCACTTTCCAATAACATAGCCAAAAATACCAAAAGTTCATTTCAAATTCACATAAATTAGGTGTAATAATCAATAGGTAATCAATATCTAACAAAACATTGAATAATCTTTTCTCGCCTCTTCAATTAAAGCAAAAAGTCTCTCAGAAATAGTCACCAACCGAGCTCCAAAATAAGAAAATGAGAAAAATAACCAAGCCCTTGCTTTTTATGTTTTGCCCAGCGATTCTTCAATCTGCGGTCAATATGGTCGCACCTGCGATGCCGCTTCTATGGAATCACTTAAGCTCCGACCTAGCACACCAACGGTCCACTTTTCACACCTGCAGGACTACTTCTTCTCTCAATCCTTAGCATCTGCGAAAACCCAGCCTCCTACTAAACTCCGCTTATGCTCACACTCGTCTGCATCTGTGATCTCATAGATGCGGAAACTCCTTGCACCTACACTCTTCCCAAATCCAGCAAGCTTGCATTTGCGCTCACCAAGCCGCTTTTGCGGCCTCGTACCTGCGGCCAAATCCTCGCATGTAAGATTTCACCAGACCTGAAACCATCAGCTAATCCTCTAAGTAAAAACATGATCCTTCAACGATTAAAAACACCCCCTGGCCCCCGGAACCTCATCCAAACATACTAGCAAGTCTTAAAACATGATATGAACTTACTTGAAGCCTAAAATCTCATCAAACAACAAAAGAAATCACGAATCACACCCAAATTCAAGCCTAATGAAACTAATGAACTTCCAACTTCTAAAACTAATGCCATAATATATCAAATCAACTCTGAATGACCTCAAATTTCTCATGCTAGTCCAAATGACACAACAGGCCCATTCCAACTCACGGAACCAAAATCTGAACCCGATATCAATAAGGTCAACTCTTGATGAAACCTTTAGACCTTCCAAACCTTCAACTTTCAAACTTTTGCCAATAAGTCTCATACCAAACTACAGACATCCAAAGAAACATCTGGACATATGCCTAAGTCCAAAATTACCATACGAAGCTATTGGGATCATCAAAACTCCATTCCAGAGAAATCTACACAAAGGTTAAACTCCGGTCAACTCTATCATTGGAATTTTCAACATTGGGATAAGTGTCCCAATTCATCCTGAAATCAATCCAACCACCAGGTAAGTCACATAACCACAATGAACATAAAAGAGACATTAAATTGGGAACGAGGCTACAATACACAAAACGATTAGCCGGGTCGTTACACACATACAACTATTGGGTGAGTGATTTTGATTAATTTTTTATTTTATTGCATTATTATTTGTGAGATTTAACATCTAATCATGAGTGTTGGAGGGAAATTTTTTTTTTTTTTTTTTATGTTTTGAAAAAGGGAAAATTTGAGATTTGATAGTCAAATTGGACTCGGATTCAAAAATAAAATACATATATGGACTCGTGGGGTTACGGGTAGTCGAGATCGACGCTTAGACCTGGGTTTTGATGGGATGCCCATCGTTGAAATTTGTTGACTTTTGAGAAATCGTGTAAAAATCATAACTTTATTTATCGGAATTAAATTCTCTTGCATTATTTGATGTTACTAAGTCATATTTGTTAGGTTTGAGCCGAGCAAAGGTGAATTTTAGAGGAAATCCATTTTTGGATTATTGATTGAGGGCTTTTGAGGTAAGTACCTTGCCTACTTTGTATGGAGAAAACTATCCCGTAGGATTTGATTTAATTGCACTATTTTGACTTGTGTGGAAGAAGTGTACACGAGGTGACTTGTGTATACCCTTTATATGCGGAAACTGACTAGTTTAGACTCTTAGGTTCCTTATATGCGTTCAATTATAGATGTTACCTCAAGTTCTATCTTTCACTGTAAGTTTATTCTTATATGGTTTTGTGAACAACTAATTTTTGACCACACCCAAATTCTATACTATTTTTGGTGTAAATATTTC